>JASDQU010109441.1:131299-142485 GCA_032191745.1 Picea mariana
AAGTGCACAAGTCTGAGAGTGACGCAGCTATAAGGAGAAGTGACGCAGCTACAAGGAAGAGTATCTCAGTAAAGGTGAAGGCTATCTTGGTGAAGAACTATCTTGGTCTAAGTGTTGCACTACTCTATTCTAGTTAGGGTTTCTGGTGGATCTTCTATTTGGTGATATCTCTCTTGTGAGAGACATTGTACTTGGTTATTGAATCTATATTAAAGAAGTTTTGTTGGGTTTTCTTCCCCCTGAGGGTTTCCCAGGATAAATGCTTGTGTACTCTGTGATTTGGTTTCTTTCAGTAAGATCTTTATTATGATGTTGTTATCATGAAGAATCAATAATAACATATTAAGAAATACACTTTAACATGGTATCAGAGCTAAGATGAAGAGAGCATCTTTCACAGAAAATGAAAAATGTCACTATTTTTGTACAAGAAAATTAGGGTTTTTTATTAAAGAGGAACCTTAGCCCAAATATGATCTAGAAAAGTGTGCCCTAGTTTAAGGAACTCTTTAGAACCTTCAACGCACCTTTTCAGTGGATAGAAATCCTGAAAAGTGAAACCCTAGTTTTCACCAGTATGAGAGGTACCAGAAAACCAGAAGAACCAGGAAACTAGAAGTACTAGAAAACCAGAAGTACCATAAAACCAGAAGCACTAGTCCAAAAATCCATTGGTCCAGTTTCAAGGGTCAGAAATTGGAATTTTTAAAAAATAACTATACCAACATACTCGCCTCAGTCCAGTGCATCTTTCAGTGAGTTTAGTTTTCAGATACAAGAAATTTGATTTTTTTATTATTTCTATAGCCCAGAGTTCTAGGGTTTCTATTGAAAGAAAGAATGGCTACCGATATGAGGGTAGAAGACAGGTTGTAAGGATATGGAAACTTCAGATCTTCTAAGCATAGGTTGCACATGATTCTAGATGAGAACATGTCACAGTGAGTGTACCAGAATCAGAGGAAGAAGAGAAAAACACTGATCATAAGGAAAAGGGAAAATAAAGTATCAAGCACATGTGGTAGAGGAAGAGGAATATCCTCCCTCAAAGAAATATTTAGTAGAAATTAAGGATTATGTACTTTAAGATAGTTGATCTGAAGAAAGATAGCAAATGGTGGAGTCTGTGGAGCCTCCCCACACAAAAACAAAAGATAAGTATTCATGTTATTTTTTTAGTATCTTTTTTACTTTAATACTTTCTCATTACAAGTTAGATTTTTGTGAGAATGTTAATTAACCTCATTTCATTTCAGTATCTATGAAAATCTATGAAGGAAGTATCAAAGAAGAGGATATAGAAAGAGATAAATTATTTATTTCAGGTATGATCACTCATGAGAGTGACAAAGGTATGTGTTCAGCTATGATAGTAAGGGAAAATTTGGTAATTTTATAGCTAGAGTGAAAAAGAGTTAAAAAGTCTTATTCACAATTAGGGTTTCAAATGTGTACATGGTTGAACAAGTTTTTCTTAAGAAAAAATGTGTACTACTCTGATAGAAATCACGATATATTTTTATTTGATTACTACTTTTGTTACTGACTGATTGGATAAGTGACATATCTCAAAAATCATGTTGTAAGTAAGTTTACAGGTCTCAGAAGAAATAATTTATGCCTTGGCTTGTAGAAGTTAGACAACATGAGAAGGACTTATGATATATTGATAGTCAGTAAAAACCAAAAAGTATCTAGTATTTACATAGGAGAAGGAGGCTCCTAAACATCCAGAACAAAAATGTTCAAGATGAAGAGAAATATAGATACTCAGATATATTTGATGAGATGCAGAGGGAGCAAGTTGATCTAGTATGAAGTCAGAAATAAAGAAATGTTTGAACTCAAGAAAGCACCATGGATATTACATAAGAGAACTTCAAGGATGATGATTAGAAGCTCTTAGTTCGGTGCAAGAGGGATCTATGTATTCGAGTTAGAAATGGAGGATCATGATTTGGTGCAATTACGAAAGAAAATGAATGGTGCCAAGCATATGGGTAGCATGGTATTATACCATGGAAATATTTTGGACCAAAAGATATTTTTTCAAATCTCATAGGTAGACCTTTGTAGAGAAGGAATGAGCAATCCCACGGGTAGACCTTCGTAGAGAGGGAAGAGACCTTTGTAGAGAAGGATAAAGAGAATATACATTCATAGGGAAGGGGAATGAGAAATTTTCCAAGGTTGGCCCATGTCCAAGTGTTGGGTTTTGGATACTCTAGGGACATTCTAGAATACCCTCATAGAGAGGGTTGTGACTACCCTCGTAGAGAGGATTGTGGATGTTTCTCCAAGGGGCAGCAGGAAGATACTCTCCTCTGGCCAAGGATTGAGTAGCCTGGAACACAAACCTTGACCATGTGGAATGATTAGTTTTCTTTTGAGGTTTGTGTCATGATCCTATGTGGATCGGGGAAAGGGAGTCTATTCTTTCCCAAGATAACATCTTAGCATCTCTAGTTCATGTGGAATGACTAGGAGTGAAGCTATGGTAGTAGTCCTCCCTAATGGATGGGTGAGACACTGAGATAGATGACTACAAGAGAAAGGAGAACATAAAAAGGAATGGAAAAACTCATAGATATCTTCTATGTGAAGATAAGAAAAATATATCTTCTGCGTGAAGATGAAAGAAAGAAAGAGTATCTTATACGTGGAGATAAAGAGAACAAAACTTATTTAATATGGATTCATGGAGAACCAGTCAGTGATAGTGATGCCATATGACCAAGTGAATTATACTAATGTTGCTACCAAGTTGATGATGTTGCTCAGTTGATGATGTTACCCAGTTGATGATTTTATCCAGTTGATTTTGTTGTCCAGTTGATGATGATTATCCAGTTGATGATATTGCCTAGATGATATTTTTCAATTGATAATGACATCCAGTGACCTATCAAAAGATAAAGAATATCCTTCTTGTTAAGAGGGAGTGTCAAAATATTGTGTAACTCCAAAGAATATTCTTATCCCCTTTTGTGGATAAAGTAAAATATAATATATATATATATATATATATATATATATATATATATTATATTGACAAGTCGACCCTATTATGCCTAGACAAAGTCAAATGTAAATTAGAAAGATAAAGTGGACAGTTCAGCCTTGACCTAATTATTGAGGGGGCACAAATTGTATTTATAAGAGGCCTAACACCTCATTTGTGCATGCACTCATCAAGCTCTCTCTATTAAGTGCACAAGTCTAAGAGTGATGCAGCTACAAGAACAAGTGACGTAGCTACAAGGAAGAGTATCTCAGTAAAGGTGAAGGTTATGTTGGTGAGGGCTATCTTGGTGAAGGACTATCTTGGTCTAAGTGGTGTGTTACTCTATTATGGTTAGGGTTTTTGGTGGATCTTTTGTTTGGTGAGATCTCTCTTATGATAGACGTTGTACTTGGTTATTGAATCTATATTAAAGAAGTTTTGTTGGGTTTTATTCCCCTTGAGGGTTTCCCAGGATAAATTCTTGTGTACTCTGTGATTGTGCTTCTTTCAGTAAGATCCTTATTATGTTGTTGTTATAATGAAGAATTAATAATAATATATTAAGCAATAAAATTTAACATTATACAATGGATTTCTCCACTCCCTTTCTCAGACACATAAGTTGATTTAATTGCCTTGTAGATGTTTACTCACAAAATCCTATTCCAAGGCACGAAATTCTAAGCTACTTTGTGCACCCTAGAAAATAAAATCGTGACTAATCAATTTTAAATTATAACATTAATTTTAGTGGTCGTGATTACTCAAAAAGGTATGGTAGTGGAACTCATGATGTTATGACTGCAAGAAAATTAAATATGAAAATAATGCAAAGTCCTAACTCTAACTTTCAATGAATGATATGCTTCTAAAAATCAATGCAATTTTCAATTTCAACTCTATAATTCCAAAGTAAAAATGAAATATTTCATTACATGCACTAAGATAATGAAAAGGACTCAAAAGACCAAAATGCGAAGCAATGCAAAATGCCTATTTTTTTGTATTTTCAATATAATAAAAATGAAAATGCATGGAGTGAAAAACAACTTGATATATAAACTCTACTATGTATAGAAAGAGATAACTCAAGAAGGATACCAAGAAGCAAAACACCTAGCCCAATGTACAAGGACAATCGAAATGAAAGGATGATGAGAAAGACTCTGCCTAGAAATTCAGCCAAAGATAGGTTTCATGTCATCCCACAAACACTTAACAGGCACTACAGAGACCCAAGAAGGCTCAACAAACATCAAATCCCACCCAACAACCACCAAACCAAGAAAACATGCAAGGAAAACTGATGTGCGTGATTGTTTAGGAAATCAGAGCATATGAACGCAGCTTGTAGAGGGACAACCTATATATGTACGTGACTACCCAGGAAAAAACCGCGTATATGTTTCAAAAAAGAAGGCCAGGCAAGGGAGAAGGATGAAAACTCAAACCCAAAGTGAACAGAGGTTGTCAAGAAATGATACGACAATAAAAAAAATAGGAACGTGAGCAATCTAAGGAGAAAATTACTCCAAACCCTAAGAAAGAATATTGATCCCCATTATGGTCGCCAATTTTGTTACAAGGAAAATATCTCTATGGCTAAGGTAAACCACAACAGATGAAAATGACTGCAGAAATCAACTCTCTTCTCAAGTATGTTATATAAAAAAATATCCTATCAAGACAAGATAATGTGCCTACCTCATCCAAACGTTCGATGAAGTCCACCGTTGAGCACTTGACCCAAAGAAATATACCTACAACTAGTCCTCAATAACCAAGCAAAGAAAGAATATGGTGATAATAAATGATGTTATCACATTCAATAGCATAATCCATTAATAAACATGACAAATACGCCCATGGAATAATAATTCAAATATTTTCAAGATATCAAATGGACGGGAAACAAGTATTTCTATTAATATATGATCAACAAAAGTTAAAATGTTACAGACTTCTATTTTGGCACAATTCAGAACCAAGAAACTAAGTTCCTTCTAGTTGGGCCTCCACCACTTCAATCCTCCACTGAAGACAAACTCATAAAAGAGAAACAATGAGATTCCCAATAAATAAGGGAAGAGCTTGGAGGCTGAACACTGTGTTCAGACTCAAAGGACAAAGGGATGCAGATTCAATCTGAAGTAAATAATTCCTCCAGAGTAAATTTTCTCTCAAAGTTGAATTCTTTCTCCTCTTTCCATAGCTCTGAATTGGCCCATTTATAGACTTCAAAATGGAACTGAAGGGTTGATTCAAAATGTTTCTACTATATGGAAGGCCAAGGATCATAGATCTCCTATCGTGACATGGAAAACCGACATTAATTTTCATTTTTTGGCACAAATCCCGATGTACACAGGCTGTAGTGGAGCAGCCTGCATATACGCATGTTGTATAGTAGGAAATATGCATACATGTGGAAAAATATGTCCTTTTATCTCTGGATTTTGAAAACAAGGATGATAAGTCTGCATAGGGAAATGGAAAAACGCCTTATGTGAAATATTTCATAGGGTGAGGAAAATCTTTCTATAACAAACATACTCCGTTGATGGTGAATTTGAAACTCCTCAATCAATGTTGCAATCATCTTATTCATGAAGTGTGTTCCCTGATCACTCAGTAAAATGTGCAGGAATCTAAATCTTATGACTACATTCTCAAATAGAAACCATGTAACAATCTCTATGCTTCTCTCTATGATTGGTATTTCTTCTTCCCATGTGGTCAAATACTCTATCAGGGTGATTATATACCTAGCTATTTATATCCTAGATGGTGGATTGATTGTTCCAACAAAGTCTATCACCCATTTATGAAAATCATGTAGTGTAACATGTGGATGCAAGGTAATATCATCCCTTTTGGAAGGCTTTCCATCCCCCTGAGAAACATCACATGTCTGAAAATATACCTTAGCATCGTTATAAAGTGTGGGCCACTATAGCCTTGTAAAAAAAAAACTTTTGTTCTGTCGCTTTACCTACACAATTTTCTCATGTAATTCCTTCATGTGCTTCTAAGAGTGTCATTTTCCTTTCGTTCTCTAACACACATCGTATTAATATCCCATGTGCACCTAGCTTGTATACGTTTCATGCAATTAGCTAATAGTTGGATTCCTTAACCACTAGTTGTTTCTTTTGTCAAGCTATCATGTTTGATGGAGCCATTCCTGTACTTAAAAATTGCATAATGTGTCCAAAGTAGACGTCCACCATTTGAATTGGAAATAAATACACTTCTAGTAAGCTATCATCTATATTTCCTACATCGTTTCCTGATAGAATACGTGATAAGTGATCAAGTCCTGCATTCAATTTTGTTGGCTTAACAATGAATTCAAAGTCATATTCTTGGAACAAAAGTAACCATCCAAAAATTCTCCCCCCAAACACTGGATTTTTCACTAAGTATCTTAATGCATAATGGTTTATATACACCTTCAAATGAGAATCCAACAAATAGTGTCTAAACTTCTGCAACACCTACAACATTTCCAACCCTTCCTAGTATTTCATAGTGTAGTTATTTTTTGTTTTTGACAACCTCCTACTTGCAATTGAAATTGGATGTTATAACGCTCCCTCTCCTAGCTAACATAATACTACTCATAAATATATGGATGACGCATCCACATGAACATGAAATTCTTTCTTCCAATCTACAAATATCAAAATTGGCTCAGTCACTAACTTGTGCTTTAATGTGTCCAAACTTTTCTGGCAGTCTTCATTCCACTAGAACTTGGCTTAATTTTTCAACAACTTCTCCATGGGTGATGTAATCTGTGCATATCCATTAATGAACTTCCTGTAATATATTGTATGGACCAATGTTTCTCTTAAATTTATGACTGATGTAGGTGGTGGTAAGTTTACAATTACTAAAATCTTGAAAGGATCCAATAGTAATCATTTGTTATATACCACACGGCTCAACAAAATTACAAAAGGTGCACATAAAATAAATTTCTTCAAATTCAATTCAATCTGGCATTGTCTACAAATATCCAACACAAATCCCATTACTCCTATATTATCTTGCAATAGACTAAACACAATCCAATCATCTAAATAAACTTCAAGGAACTTATGAATAAATTCTTTAAAGGATGTGAAAACTACCCTCGAGAAGATTATAGGTGTATTCTTAAGCCAAAAAACATCACTATGTATTGGTAGCTTCTTGATTCTGTCACAAAGGTATTCTTATGTCTATCCTACTTTTCATTCTTTATCTTATGATATCCTACTTTTCATTCTTTATCTTATGATATCCTAATAATCCATCAATGAAAGAGTAGGCATCCTATGCACCTACATTATCTAGTACTTCATCTGTAAATAGTGTTGGAAATGGATCATACAAACATGCATCATTTAGCATTTGTAGGTCTACACAAATTCATATTCCACCTATTTTATTATATTTCACTACCATTTTACTTATCCATTCAAATTCTACTATTGGTTCAATGATTTATTCTTCTAACATTTGATCTATTTCTACCTTTACCTTCTCTTTATTATCTTGTAGGGTCTCTATCTTACTATCTTAGCATCTGGTTTCAAAGGGATCTTCATTTCTCCTAAATCACTAATTATCCCTCTCATTTCTAAAAACATGGTTGTTAATAGATGATGATACTCATGTAGTAAGTCTACAATATTCTCCACAGTTTCATAATTTAAGTAGTTGAATATTTGAGCAAAATTTGGATTATGTTGTGTCCTAATATTCACCTTATGCATCCTTAATGGATGTGTATACGTAGCGGATCGAAGATTTGGACCTTCTATTGCACATTCCCCCTTAGTTTGAGGTACTTATAGATTTCCTCGATCTTCCTCATCCGGATCTTATTTAGAAACATTACAACATTCCAGTAATTCATGAACAATCATAGAAGCTCTATGCACACTACACTCATTTACTACATCCATCGGCCTTTCTTATGAAAAAATATTGTTTCTAATTGCCTGCAAAAATGCATCTATTAATGGATATTCATGTTTGAAAGTAAATGACCTTAAACCTTTGATTTAGCTCATCCCAGTTCATTGTTTATCTGCAGATTTATAGTTCTAGGTACCCAATTCTTAGGGATCATTTCCAATGAATGTATGAACCTATGTTTCCATTCCTTATTTTTTATCAAACTCCATATGTTTCTTGATGTAGATAAATAGCCAGCCAGCCAGCCAGCCCACTCAATGCATTCAAAGAGTGCATTCAAGGAAGAGAGGTGCCAATCCTATCACATTTTGAATTTGAAATTGTACTAAATATATGTAAGGATGGTAGAGCCAAAACCACACCTTTGAGCAGGAATTAGGTAGAAGTAGTCTTTAATGGTTGTAAGGATGGATCTAGCTATGATCTGGACTAGACAGCCCATTCAATATAAAGTTAATGTAATTGAATAGAGTAGGTGAGATGGAGGGAAGAGCTTGAAGATCCATCTCATGTAAAATAACTTGGATCTTATTTTGAAAAGGTAGTTAGGAGAGCTTTGCATGAGATTTTGTGAGAGTAGCATAGATAGAGAAGAGAGGAGAGTCGAGACTCTGTTGCAGTTCGAGCTCAACCCACATTGTAAAGAGGCATTTCTTGATTAATATAAACAAAATAAGTTTTTCCTGCATGATATTCTGTGTGTGCTAAATGTCTTTATGTGTTGATGATATGATGTAGATGTGCATTTACAGGTTATAGGAAGAAGCACTTGTCTATTGAGTTCTTTGATATTCAGGTCTTGTTTCTTTGAGGCTTCATGCAGGAGTGCATGACATAACACTGTGGGTTCTGAAAGCCAGTGCAAGGAGTGCACTTCTAAATTCTGTGAATTTATACAAAGACGTGCCAGGAGGGCACACCAGCCAAAGTCATTTGCTCAAGGAGGAAACCTCACGATTGTTTAACACCTTGGAGGAGGAACTGTGTAGAGGAGGACACAGTAGAAGACAGAATCACTTAGGAGTTCTGCAGAGATCTTCAAGGAGGGCATTGATCACATGCACAAAGTACAGAGGAGAACTCCATTGTGGGTTCAAGGAGAAATTAGAATCACTGAGGATTCTGAAATATCTTCCAGGAGGGCATTGAGTGAGTGAAATAGTGCACAGAAGAACTCTTTTGAGTTCAAATAGAAGAGAAACATCCAAGGAAGAAGACCTTCACAAGGTTATTGAACACCCTATAGGCTCAACAAGGAGTGCTTGAGCAGGAAGTTTCCAGAGGGCATTTCCATCCTTTCAAGGAGAGAAAGGGACAGAGACTTTAGAGGTCTGAACAATAGAGAAGCTCACGATGGATAGTAACTTCATGTGTGTAGGGACCCTACAAGGAGTGTAGAGGTTGAAGAATCCTTGAAGGATTTAAGGAAGACAAAGCTCAGGAGAAACAATGCCTTTGTGCACAGAGCAATAGCTACAAGGAGTGTAGGAAATCAGGGAAACCCTTCAAGGTTTCACAGTCCCAAAGCTCAGGAGGGAAAGTGTCTTCAAGAACGTAGGTGAGACTAAGGTTGCAGGCTCACAAGAGAATCAAAAGATGAGACCTTTGATACTTGGGAAATCTTCCAAATTGGGAAGAGGTGCAATCTCGAGGGAGGAGCTACAACTACCATCGGATCAAGCAGAGGAAAATATATGGATCATTGAAGTTCATGTCCAGGCGCACACAGAAGAGCGTAAGGGAAGAATAGATCTGGTTCGTTAGATCTTGCGTGGGTAGCCGACAATCATCGTATCTGAAGGAAGGCGCACATAGATTAACCTCTAGGAGGTTGCGCGAGAGAGAAACTGAAATGGACGGTGGAGATACTTCGGGGAGAAGTGTCGAGTTTCCATGAACCATCAGATATAGAAAATATAGCTAATAACCATCAGATTTGGGAGGAGCTGCATGAGACTTAATTTCATATGCGCAGAGGAGAGGAACCATGAAATCCTGAAAGGATCAAGACCGTCCATCGTTGAAGTGGACGCGTGGTGGTAATCCGAGGACCCATCAGGATTTTGGATATTAGGAAATTGAGAGGTAAGAGTCAGGAGGGAGGAAGTCTCGACTCATGAAGTCTCAAAGACATCAGAGCCATCCATCTAGGAGGATGCGTGTCATGAGATCCTCGTATCTTGAGAATTTGGCATCGGAGAGCAGAACAGGGAAGTCTTTTGAATTCATGACTTGCAAAGTCTCAAAGGAATCAGGACCATCCATTTTGGAGGACAACTGGCAGAGATCTAGGTCATATCGTGGATTCAGGTATCATGAGTTGGGAGGTGGAGGCCTTTTCTCTACAAATTTCTGAGTCACGAGATCGCAATGCGATCTGAACCGTTGATTGAGGAGGAAGGAGAGCCATGAGATCTGGCATCTCTATACATTGTGTATCAAAGGTTCTGGGTTTGGAGGAACTTCCTCTCGACTGTAGAAGTCTCAAATTGTCGAGTGCCGAGGGCTTGGGCAAACATACGTCATGTCCATCAGGTGGGGACCATGTGGTTAATAGGTGGACACTCGTCATGTGAGAAGGAGTCAACATCCTGTTGACTTATCACACTTCGAAGATTTGCTAGAGGAGAGCATGAGGGCTTGAAACCCCAAATCACGAGATTGTGAGTTGTGAGTAGTGTGAAAGGGGAGTCAACCCATCGCTGACTTATCACATTTCGTGGATCCACGAAAGAGTAGAAGGAAGGTTCAATCCTTCAACTTACGAAGTTGCAAAGTTGCGAGAGGTGGTAGTTGTTAGCCCTAGCTAGTGGTCGTTGGTAGAAGCTTTAGCGAGAAGGGGCTATACCCATATTGTCATATCGGGTATCGGGAGGTTGGAAAATAAGAGTCGAGGGTCTTCGACTCATGAACTCGTGAATTGCGAGTTGTGAAAGGTGTTTGTGCCAAGGCCAGTTTTGGTCACATGAGGGTGAATCTCGCACCTAGTGCTTGTTCTCACAGGTGGAGTTTCTGAAGGACCTGTGGATTCATTGAAGGTTCTAGAGGGAATCAAAGGAGCCACTTAGCTCAAGGATATTTGAACAATCCTGTGAGTGGATCTCGGCCCGTGGGTCATTGGGGTCTGTAGCAAGTGGTATCAGAGACTGACTCTGTTTGTATATTGCAGGTAGAGGAGGCAGAGAAGATAGAGGAAAACACTTTGATACACATC
>JASDQU010109441.1:152343-166836 GCA_032191745.1 Picea mariana
CACAAACTTATATTGTATCAACAGAAATTGAATGTGCGGCAATAGTCCTTCAATAAACCATTCTTTATGTTGTTGATCAAGAATTTGGAATGCCAATCTACCCATAAAATATTTAAATCTTTTATCATAGTGCCAAATTGATTCAGTCTGCACTTGTTTGATTTCCTTTAACCTTGTAATGTACTACAACTCAGACATCGACTTCTTGAACTCTTTTAATAACACTTTCCTAATTTCTGGCAATGTTCTTGCTTGACATGTAGGTGTAGTAGTTTGCAATTTCATGTACTAGACTAATGCATGACCTCTAAACATTGTGGACAATAGTGCAATATTTGTGGCCTCATATTGGACATTTTTTGCAACCCAAATTGTCTCACATACAAATAGATTATGTTTTGGGTACTCCAACCCAACTCCTTGGAACTCAGGAATTCTCAATGTGTTATATAAACCTGCCATGGTGTTTTTTGTAGTATCTCCCCCCGATCTAGTTGGAGTAATCAGAATCAACATACCGCTTACACTACTCTGGCTACTACTAATCTGAATTCTTATGTTAATTATAAGTGTTGTTGAACAATATTAAAAGGTTATCTCATATCTAGGTGACATACTTGGGGTCATGGGGTCATCATAGGATCTAGTGTGAGTAGGACTTAATGACTCATACTCATTGTGAAACTCTCCTTTTTCATCCTCAATTTTCAACTATTGTTTTTGGAGCCTAATTATCTTCCTGATTCAGAGGTCTTCCTTTTCAACCATGTTTATACTCTATGAAAACTATACACACTGGAATATTGTACAACCCTCCATGCGGGGGGGGGCGGGGGTTGTAGGGGTGGTTTCCCCCCCTATGGGGTTCAGGGGGTAAATCCCCCTAGATGGGGAGTTGGGGGGGGCCAGTGATCCCATAACAAGGGTTTGGGGGTAGCCTTCCTGGTGGGTGTTCAGGGGAGAAACCCCCGAAGGAAAATTTTCCTTAGAAATGTATATTGTAATTCCATAGTCAATCTTGAACATTCATCATTAAGTCAAAGATATGATGGTAAATATTATGTTAGCATTTTTTTCCCTAGAAGGAAACTCTATTTTATGAAGGAGTTGTATTGTGACTCTGTATTTTTATGAATATTGTATTCTAAGAGAGGATACTATGATAGAGAGAAGAGGAATTTACATCAGGTGTGTTGTAGGTTGTATCCCTTCATTTTTATAGATAACCAAAAGGAAGGACCTGGCAATTTATCTCGTGGACATATCCCACACTAGGTGAACCACATATATCTGTGTCTCTATTATATTATGAATCTTCTTTGTTTTATTTTTCGCATTTTTTTTATTTTGTTTTTGTATGATCTTGTTTTTCTAACAACTGGTATCATAGAAAAAGGTAACTCACAAGAAAGAAAGAGGGTTCTTGGTTCGAGTGGGAGCAATGGAGGAAGATGGAAAGTTTAGGGTTGACAAATTTAATGGGAAAAACTACCAGTTATGGTAGATTCTTATGGAAGAATATTTATATCAGAAGGATATATTCCTACCATTGGGCAGAATAGAAAATAATTCGACGACTATGAAGGATGAAGAATGGGAGGTTCTTGATAAAAAGGCACTAGGAACTATATGGCTGAGCCTCGCAGCATTGGTGGCTTTCAATATTTGAAAATAAAATCCAATGAAGGAGCTGATGGATTCATTACATAAATTGTATGAAATACCCTCAATGTCCAATAATGTATTTCTAATGAATAGATTATTTAATATAAAGATTTCAGAAGGTGGGTCTGTTGCATATAATTTAAGTGAATTTAATATGGTTAGTAATCAACTAAGTTCTATAAAAGTGGACTTTGATGACGAGGTCATGGATCTTCTAATCTTGTGCTCATTTCCTTAAATATGGAATGGATTAGTCATGGTTGTAAGTAATTATGTCTCAGGTTCAAACACTCAAAAAATTGATGATGTTGTTGGTGTTATCCTTAACGAGGAAATGTGACAGAAAAACATAGGTGAGAAATCAGGTAACACATTGATTGTGAATAACAGGGGAACACAAAATGATAGAGGAAAGGGAATAGGGAACCGTGGGAATTCTAGGAAGGGAAAATCCAAATCCAGAATGGGAAATATAGATTGCTAGAATTGTGGGAAGAAAGGACATATGAAGAAAGACTATAGTGCTCCAAAGAAGAAAAGAGATGGACAACAAGAGAAAAATCAAGAAGAAAATTCAATAGGTGATGTGTTACAATATTCTTAAATTCTTTCTGTAGAAAATATTTCTAAGTCCTGGGTAGTATATTAAGGGGCTTCATTTCATGCCATACCCCATAGGAAATTTTTTATAGATTATTTTCAAGGTGATTTTGGATAGGTTCATTTGGGTGATGATGCACCATGAATATTTTTTCGGAATGGGTAAGGTACAAAGAAAAAAAAAGAATGGAAGCCAATGGTTATTGAAAGAGGTAATACATGTACAAGATCTAAGGAAAAATATAATTTCAACAAGGAAGTTGGAAAGTGAAGGATGTATATCTATATGTACAGATAAGGCATGGAAGGTCACCAAAGGATCATTGGTATTGGTATTTATGTAAAATTGTATTTATGTATTGGTATTACCAACTCTTCTATTTCTTTATCTTCTACATGAGTGGATAGAACACTATGGAATCATAAGCTTGGCCACATGGGTGAGAAGGGGATGAAGATACTTCACAAAATATTTTTTTTGCCATATATTAAACAATTTGATTTGGATTTTTGTGAGCACTGTGTTTATGGAAAACATAAGAGAGTCATATTTCTCAAAGTTGTAAAGGTAAAGAAGAATGAAAAGTTATATCTTGTGCATACAACTATATGGGGACCAACTGAAGTATCATCTCTTGGTCGCTCTTGTTATTATGTTACTTTTATTGATGATGCAATTAGAAAAACTTAGTTTTATTGCATTCGGAAAAAATATGATGTTTTTTATACTTTTAAGAAATGGAAAGAATTGGTTGAGAATGAGAAAGGAAAAGGGTTGAACTGTCTCAGATCATAAAATGGAGGTGAATACTGCAACAAGGTGTTTGTTGATTATTGTTCATACCATGGGATTTGTAGAAATAATACAGTTCCATTAACACCAGAAGAAAATGGTCTCTCAAAAAGGATGAATAGGACAATCATGGAGTGTGCAAAGAGTATGAGATTGCATGCACAGTTTCCCTTATATTTTTGGGCAGATGTTGTAGATAATGTTGTTTACTTGATAAAAAAAGGACCTTCAAGTTCTTTGTATAGTGGCATTCCAGAGGAGGCATGGATAGGTAATAGGATAAACTATTAATTTTTTAAGACCCTTGGTTGTGAAGCATTTGTCCATATTGATAAAGAAAATAGAACAAAGATTGAAGAAAAATCCAAAAGTGTACCTTTATTGGATATGGTGTTAAAGATTTTGTTTATCTCTTATGGGATTATGAAAGGAAAAAAATCAGTAGGAGTAGAGATGACCTATTCAATGAGAAGGTCATGTATAGAAATCAGTTGCAGGGAAGGAAACATGAAAAAGAAAATCCAAAATACACAGTGCTTGATGAGATCACTACAAAATAAACTCCAAAGGTACTATAAAATCGAATTGTACAACAACAGGGGAAACAAGTACCTCAAAGTCATACAAGTGTTGTTAGAACATCTACCAAGTTGAGTAGACCCCCTAACAACTTCAGGGGGTCTACTCAGGTAGACACTAAAGTGAACTAGAAAGTTATGTAGAGGAAATGCAGGTAGACACTAAAATGAAGTCGGAGCAAGGAATGAAAGAGGAAATGGATTCCTTGGTAAATAACGAGACATGGGACTTGATTCAATTAATGCAGGAAAAAGAGCATTGCAAAATAAATGGGTTATAGGTTGAAGGAAGAAGATGGAGGACAAAAACGATACAAGGATAGACTTGTTGTAAATGGTTTTGCACAAAAAAAAAGGTATAGATTTTGATGAAATATTTTTTGCTATTGTTAAAATGACTTCAATTAGGACCATTTTAAGTATTGTGGGAGTAGAAGATTTTCATCTTGAACAATTAGATGTAAAACCAACTTTTCTCCATGGGGATTTGGAGGAAGATATTTATATGAAGAAGCCATAGGGGTATGAGGTCAAAGGGAAGGAAAATTTGGTATGCAGGTTGAAGAAGAGCTTTTATTTCCTAAAGAAAGCTCCAACGCATTGGTATTTGAAATTTGATGATTTTATGACAAAACAAGGTTATAATAGATGTCATTTTGATCACTGTGTTTATTTTAAAAGTATACAAAATGGAAGCTATATTATATTGCTATTATATGTAGATGACATGCTTTTTGTAGGTTCTAATATGAAGGATATAAATGTGCTCAAGAAGAAATTAGCTAATTCTTTTGTGATGAAGGATTTGGGTGTTTCAAAAAAATTCTTAGTATGAGAATAACAAGAGACAGGAAAAATCACAAATTGACATTGTCTAAGGGTGAGTACATAGAGAAGGTGTTGGAGAGGTTTAGAATGAAGAATGAAAAACCAATTAGTAAACCTTTGGATATCCATTTCAAATTAACCAAGGAAATGTGTCCCAAGACGCATGAGGAGATATAATACATATCCAGGGTCCCTTATTCATCAAAAGTTGGAAGATTGATGTATGTAATAGTTTGCAAAAGACAAAATATTGCACATGCAGTGGGAGTTGTGAGAAGGTATATGTAAAATCCAATTAAATAACATTGGGAGGAAGTAAAGTGGATTATCATGTATTTGAAAGGTACATCTACTCATGCATTATGTTTTGGATATTTAGACACTGTTCTACACATATATGTTGATTCAAATATGGCAGTTGATAAATATAGCAGTAGGAGCATGACATGGTATGTTTTTACTGCAGGTGGAACAAAAATAATTTGTATCTCAAAACTGCAAAAGGATTTTTCACAACGAAAGAATAGTATGTCACTCCTACAAAGTCTAATAAAGTGATGATTTGGTTACATAGGTTTATCAAGGAATTGGGAAAGAAGAAGGAGAATAGCAGGTTGTATAGTGACAATGAGAGTGCCATTCATCTTGAAAATAACTCATCCTTGCATTTGAATACTAAGCATATACAACTTAGGTACAATTTCATACTATCCATCTTAGAAGATGGACATTTGAAGTTGGAAAAGATACATACTAGCCAGAATCGTGCAGGCATGTTAACAAAGGGAGTAACCTGGAGAAATTTTGTTCCTGATTAGTTTCATTTGGTATTCAAGCATGAAGGTGAAGATGAGAAATTTTCTAGGTCCAAGAAGGATCATAGTCCAACAGATACAACAACGATGGAGTTGTTGTGATAAATATTCAAGTGGGAGATTATTGGTTGTGGAGCCTAATTATCTTCCTGATTCAGAGGTATTCTTTTCATACGTGTTTATACCCCATGAAAACTGCACACCCTTTGACGTGGGGGGGTTTCCCTCCCTTTGGGATCTAGGGGAAGCGTCCCTCGAAGGAAACGTTTTTCTTGTAAATGTATATTGTAATTTCATATTCAATCTTGACCGCTCATCATTAAGTCATAGATTCAATGCTAGATATTATGTAAGGATTATTTCCCCTAGAAGACAACCCTCTTTTATGAAGAAATTGTATTGTGGTTGTGTATTATTATGAATATTGTATTCTGAGTGAGGCGATTATGAGAGAGAGAAGAGGAAGTTACAATTGATGTGTTGTAGGTTATATCCTTTAATGTTTCTAGAGAATAAAAAGGAAGGGCCTAGAAATTTCTCTGATGGACGTAGCCCACATTGGGTGAAACATGTATATCTGTGTCTCTATTGTATTGTGTATCTTATGTATTTTATTTCCACATTTATTTTATTTTATTTCTTTGTGATCATTTTTTTCTAACATCAGCCTCTTGCACCTTCCATTATGTATTACTCCAAACTTGTCTTATTCTTCTAGTACACCTTCATTTGTATGCCTCCTCAATCCCTCCCTTTCTTATTAATTTATCTCCTCTTTCCTTTCAAGCTTCAAATTATTCCTTAGTCATCCCCCAGTTCCCTCATCTGTGAAAAAAACCCCTAGCAATCTGACTCCATCACCATCACATATTTATCAAAAAAGAAAAATATTTATCGAGGTACCCAATTGTTTGAAAATCTATCGTGTTGACACTTCAAGAAATCCCTTTTCTATGAAACTATACAACTAGGTACAATCTATTTCAAGTTATATAACATAACCCCCCACTATGTTATTCACCCAAAAATCAACTATGCGAGAAGTATTATTACTTACATAATCTAATTGTATTACCAACTTAGGAGTCCAATTTCTTGGAGATGCAATTCGATATCTTCCAGTATTCTCCACTAGTGGTTCTACCCATTCAGCCAAAATAGTAAAAATCCACCAAAGAAAATCTCATATATTTCTACAAAAACATACCTTTACAACCATTGTTCATTGCTCCTCTCAGGGTTTCTATTCTCGTTTTGGGAAAATTCTTGTTCCTTCATTTCCATCCATTCGATGATCTCTTTCTTGGTGGGCCTCCAAAAAATTCCCTCAGCTACAAATTTTGGGTTTCGACAATAGAACCATTTGTTGGAACACATTTATAAGACACTATATTTAATTTAGTCAACCAACAACACTATTAATATACTGGTCCTATCAGCATCACTTGCATACAAGTGAAGTTTCACCTCAGGTATGTACTAGGGCTATAGGAACCAAGTTTCTGTAGGGATGAGAAGATTTGAGGCTATCATCATATCCATTATTATTTATCCACCCTGTGCACAATATATTTATTTCCTATCCTTTGATTAGTTAGAAAACTCTATTGTGGAGAGCTATTATAACATAGATTGCATCATAATTAACACCCTACATCATTCATTATTACCACACATCAATCCTATAGTAAATAGATATATACTAATCATGCATAAATGGAACATCCATGAATAACCACATCAAATGACACATTCATACACATGATTTAACGTGATTTGCCCAATCCTTGGGCTACATCCACAACGACTAGCTTCTATATTAGTATTCATGAAATAACCATCTCACTACACTTACAATAGATATAATATATCATACTATCCACACCTTCCTGGCCATTCTAAAATGCAAGCCTCTCTCTCTGCAAAATCTCTCCAAAACCTCAAGTAAACATTCTCACTCATAAGAAACCTAATCTCTTACTCTCATGAGTCTATTCTTTCCCAACCCATTACATATTTATATATAGACTTAGGGCTAAAAACCGTAAAAGTTTATCCCAAAACCCTAATATATCCTAGCTATTTTGGTTCTTTTTCACGAGCATGTTGTTTTTCCTTCCTTTGCACCTATATGCTACTTTTCCATCCTTTTTGCCTACATTCTCAGATGTCATTATTTCTCCTCTTGTGCGCACTCTCACGTTTGCTTTAACTTTGCAAATTGCTACCTCTTCTACTTTTGCACACGCTCTTCAAATTTTAGCTATTCAAAATGCATGTCCAACAACCACAAGTAAGAAAATGTAAATTGCAACTCTCTTTAGTAGATTATCTCAGATGTATCCCCATACCTCAAAAAAGAATCAAAATCTCCCTTTCATAAAAAGAAAAAACATGAATAAAACTTTTAATGATAAGATGAGGAGGTTTCTTAGAATGAGATTCTAAGTAATGTTCATATAGTTTCTCACACATTTTTGATATTATATAAGGAATATGATAAATAATAATTGTGTTTAACATATGTAATGAAAGGATATTGATAATTTTAATTTAAATTATAAAATTAAATGAATAATTCAATATATAAATGAATATTATTATGAATAAAACATTTTTCAATATATGCATATACATAAACATAATGAAAAAAGAAATGTAGAAATAAATGAATAACAAAATATTTTACAATGAGTAGGAAAATATATACTATATGGACACTCTATGGTTGTATTCATTGACTTAAAGAGATGGTTGGAGAAGGTTAACTCTTAAATCCAGTAGCCTTCCTCTCTTGAAATTGCACAATAATCTTTAAGTTATTATATATAAGTTACAAAATTTTCTATCAACGTGACATATAACTCAATTTTTAAGGGAGAGTTCAAAGGGAAACAAAATCTTAATTTTGAAGTAAGAAAAATAACTTTTCTAAGTTCTAAAATTCTTATAGATATTAAATATTACTCTCTAACTATTTATCATTTTCATCTTTTGCATGTTTAATAAATTTTAAATTGGAATATTTCAATCTTTTGACATGTTTAATAAATTTAAAATTAGAATATTTATATTGATATATTTTTTCAAATTTTCAATTTTATATTATTATATAAAAAATTAGTAAATTTATTATCAAAACAAAAATAAATAGAATTACTTGATTTAATCCTTATAATGAATAAAAAGAAATATAAAAACTTATAGAACAAGTATATATTTGAATTCATGTATAAATTTGAATTACAACATTGCATGACAACATCTTGAAAATGTTTATAGGAGCATCTTGAAAATGAGTATACCAATACCAAAATTGTATAACAATTCACTTATGAAATTACAATGTTGTATATTAAATCATTTATGCATATTTTTCTTATGCCACCAATGTGAAGCTCATCAAGCATACTATACACTTAATAGATAAAATGCTTAAATCATATATCTGTATATGTTTATGTTTCTATTTCTCACATAAACTACAACATAATTAGAGATTTCAAACTGAACTTATTATCATTTATTCTATATTTTCTAAAATCACTTTTGATGAACTCATATATGGAAGGAAAAGGAAAAACAATCGATTATTGGAATTATTAATAAACTAAAAGTTTAATAATGAAGAAAGAGATCAATGACTACTCCATGATAAATTTTCAAATGATGATGGACAAAACCTTTAATGTATATCATTACAATGTCCAAGAATTCTCAATCAAATCATATAATAGATAAAAAAAGATTGCATAGTGGATAACAAAAATTACACAATGGAATGTTGGTAACACCATTGCACTTCACATCCAATATATGGTATCAGATATATTTATTCCACTGACATGAAGGAGAGGAGGGTTTTTGTTGTTGCTTCAATTCAGTAAAGGTCATTTTTTGCTTAAGAGATGGTGATATAAAATTGTTGATTATTGTATAAACTATTGGAGAGTACCACTAAAAACCTTATGATAACTAGATTTAAAAAGAAATTTTGAATCAATTAAGAAATAGAATAAGATAAAGTTCAAGTATTATAAAGAGATCATTAACCCCAACTAAAAATATCAAAAACATCTTTTTATTATATCTAGGTTAAATAAGAAAATTAACACTGCTAAAATAAGAATATATATATAGAGAGATAAAATTGAATGAATAATTACATTCTTGAGATAGACTCTATGTCATATGTTATTAATAGTTTATTCTAACAACTAAACTTTATAATAATAATAATCTATTTTTAAGGAAACACATGTTCTTAACCATTAGGTCCACATTATACATACTAAATAAATTAAGGGCAACACTAATTTTTTTTAAAATCAAAGAAAATAAGCAATACAAAATATGACATTAACATTTTTAAGATAAATAATGGTTGTGCACTGTGAGAAAAACTCCATCAGGAGTCCAACATCAACCTCTTGGCATTCCTTTGAGAGCCCATCAAGTATCATATTGAATTATTTGTAGACATGAGTGTATGAAATATATTAAAATATCCTAAAGATGGTTTTCAATTGATTTCTTAGTGTCTTGAGAGTCACATTCTATGTGACTATCAAGTTTCTGATCCAATTGAAAACTAGTAAATTTCAGTATAATTACTTGCTAGTGTGCCCAAACATACTTTGTATTTGATGAAATGACTATTAGAGGAATGCAAAATCCCACCAACAATACATAAATCTTGTGGCCTCTATTTGAGTCCATAAAAGACACTAGTTGGACATGATTTTTCAATCAATAGATCCTGAATTTTCTTTGAGACTTTTACCTTCACCTCCATTTTGAAACTTTGGAATAAAGCATACACTTCACAATACACTTGGAAACAATAAAAATATTATTGAATTATAGGGGAGCCATATACCCAACAACAATGAAATATATTATTTAATTAAAAGAAAACCATATAACACATAACAACAAACATAGTACAACTCAAAAAGATTTATAACTCCTTGAACCACTTCTCCAACAACTCCTCAACAAACACACAATTCCATACATTTTAGATACATGTCAATTCTCTAGATCGTTGCATTTTTTACTTGGATATGAACACATAGTCATTATATGACTTGCTCCTTGCATAAATAGCTCAAACTTGAATCATTTTTTTTTTTTTAAATCAGTTCCTATTTCCATGTCAATGTATTAAAGTCCTCTTTAATTTAAATTTATATGACTCATTCTTAATTATGCTATAAGCATATTCCATCTAACTTCTCTTTTCTCTCTCACCTCACACACGAACATAATACAAATATGTTATGAATAAGAGAAAAATGAGTACTATAAAGAGATCATTAACCCCAACTTAAAAGAAAAATGATGTTTTTTTTTTTATATATTTAGAACGTTTTCAAATAGTTTATAAAATTTATATACCAGACTTTCTTATATTGTAAAGATAATCAATTTTCAATATAACCAATACCAGAATTAATACAAAGGTGTTATGAATACTAAAAAAAACAAATACTCATTAACCCCAACTTAAAAAAATAATGATATCTTTTCTTATATTTATGTTAAACATTCTCAAACATGAAAAAAAAAACCTAAATGATTTTTAAAAATTATATAACCTACTTCCTTAAACATGTAAAATAAACCTAAATAATTTTTAAAAATTATATAACCTTCTTTATATTGTAACCACAATCAACATTCAATATAACCACAATCAACCTTCAATATAAGTTCATGTATTGGATTCCATCACATTTGTAAAAGATATCAATTTTTCTCACATAATTCCAACTAAAAAGCAAACCTCTTACAGAATAGCAAACTATGAAATGTTTTTTTCTTCACACAGTATAAAAGATATGATTGTCACTGACTGTTTCAATTTCAAAAGATATATGTGAACAGGCTCATATATATATGTGAGCCAAGAACTGTTGCTGTGTGCTTTCAATATAACCACAATTAACTTTCAACCAATTTGAATTCCAACCTATTTGTAAACCACAATCAACTTTCAACCTATTTGGATTCGAATCCAACTTATTTGTAAAAGATATCAACGTTTCTCACATAGTTCCAACAAAAAATCAAAATTGCTAACTTTTGCCAACTAAAAGATTGTTCATTAATGTTTTTCCCGTTGGCTACCCAGCAGACTATCCTTCGATTCGTCCTTGCCAATCACATGAGCCGAATCACATCCTGTATTGGAAATCGAAGAAAAAGAACAATCAGAAACTAGGAGTGGAAAAAACTTGCTGAAACTATTGGGTGGTTGTTTACCTGTCACTGAAGTAGCAGCTGCGCCTATGTTGCCGGGCAATTTGTTCAGGGCGGTAGCTCGCATTCGATTTTGAAGTGCCAATAACTGGTCCCTGTGAAGGTCGACAACTGGGAAATTTTTCACATATCCTTTGTCCATAGGATGTGAACCCATTGGGCTGAACAGATCCGGCCCGAAAAGACGATTAGACGGATCTTGAAAGGGAAGTGAACCCATCGTCTTCAATGATTCGCGAAGTTTTTCTGTTGCACGATCACATCCGACTTTGTACGAATCCGACTTTGGTAGAATATCCGCGGGATAGGAGGAGGGCCGTAAAGATCCTGCTCAGATGAATGGGGAGGACGAAGGCCGTAAAGATCCTGCCGTGAAAGAGGTTTTGCAGACTTCCTCGGGGGTGAGGATAACCAGTTGTATTGATGTATTTGAGGGCGTGAAGGAGCACGGCCGTAAGCCCAGTCGAGGAAATTTTTCTGTTTCACGATCACATCCGACTTCGGGTAGAATATCTGCGGGATACAAGGATTCGGGTAAGTCATGCTCAGAGGAGGGCCGTAAAGATCCTGCCGTGAAAGAGGTTTTGCAGACTCCCTCGGGGGTGAGGATAAGCAGCTGTATTGAGGTTCATTTGAAGGAGCACGGCCGTAAGCCCAGTCGAAGAAACTTGGTCGACGCTGTGAAAGAGGTTTTGCAAACTCCATCGGGCGTGAGGGTAAGCAGTTGTATTGATGTTCATTTGCAGGAGCATGGGCGGAAGCCCAGTCGAGGAAAATTGCTGGAGTATTTGTGGGACCTGAGGACTGGGGTAAGTCATGCTCAGATGAATGGAGAGGAGGAGCACGGCAGGAAGCCCAGTAGAAGAAACTTGGTCGAGTATTTGTGGTACAGGGGGTAGGCATTAATAGGAAAATATAATATATTTTCCTATTAATGCTCCTCCCTCCCACCCTCTATAGGGGGAGAGGTTGGGAAGAGGGGGGCATTAATAGAAAAATATATTATATTTTCTTATTAATGCCTTCTCCTCCCACACTCTATTATAGAGGGTGGGAGGGGGAAGGCATTAATAGGAAAATATAATATATTTTCTTATTAATGGTCACCCCCTCCCACCCTCTATTATAGAGGGTGGGAGGGAGGCACACGCATTAATAGGAAAATATATTATATTTTCCTGGGTGGGTGGGTGGGTGGGAGGGAGGGGGTGGCATTAATAGGAAAATATAATATATTTTCCTATTAATGCGCCCCCCCCCCTTCCCTATTATAGAGTGTGGGAGGGAAGGGGGAGCATTAATAGAAAAATATATTTTCCTATTAATGCACCCCCCCCCCCCTCTATTATAGAGGGTGGGAGGCAGGGATATTAATAGGAAATTATATTAATCACTCTGAATGGCCAACTCAGACCACATTAATTTATTATTTGAAGTGATCTTTGAATCAATGGTTGATACTATATCTAGCACATGTCATGTCATAGGGTTTCCATAAATCTTATAACTAGGAGAGAGACATTAGAGGTTGGGGTTGCCTTCATGGAGGTCGTTACAAAGAAATGCTACATTTATCTAGTTGGTTAAGTAGCTACCAGGTTTGTAACAAAAAGGGAAGTTACCCTAGTCTTCAGTTACCATAAATACGACTCCTCCTTCATATGAGCATGAGTACGGCTACATACCCCAGTCCTCAGGGTAAGCAATTGTATTGATCATTTGCAGGAGCACGGCCAGAAGCCCAGCCGAGGAAATTTTCTAGAGTATTTGTGGGACCTTAGGAGGGTAAGTCATGCTCAGATGAATGGAGAGGAGGAGCACAACAGGAAGCCCAGTCGAAGAAACTTGGTCGAGTATTTGTGGGACCTGAGGATTGGCGTATGTAGCCGTACTCATGCTCATATGAAGGAGGAGTCGTCTTTATGGGACCTGAAGACTAGGGTAACTTCCTTTTTTGTTACAAACCTGGTAGCTACTAAACCAACTAGATAAATGTAGCATTTCTTTGTAACGACCTCCATGAAGGCAACCCCAACCTCTAATGTCTCTCTCCTAGTTATAAGATTTATGGAAACCCTGTGACATGACATGTGCTAGATATAGTATCAACCATTGATTCAAAGATCACTTCAAACAATAAATTAATGTGGTCTGAGTTGGCCATTCAGAGTGATTAATATATTTTCCTATTAATGCTGCCCCCCTCCAACCCTCTATAATAGAGAGTGGGAAGGGGCGGGCATTAATAGGAAAATATATTATATTTTCCTATTAATGGCCCCCCCTCCCAGCCTCTATTATAGAGGCTGGGAGGGGAGAGCATTAATAGGAAAATATATTATATTTTCCTATTAATGCCCCTCCCCTCCATATTTTCCTATTAATGCCCGCCCCCTCCCACCCTCTATAATAGAGGCATTAATAGGAAAATATATAATAATAGAGGGTGGGAGAGAGAGGGCATTAATAGGAAAATATATAATAATAGAGGGTGGGAGGGAGGGGGCATTAATAGGAAAATATAATACCCTCTATTATTATATATTTTCCTATTAATGCCCCCCCCCCTCTATTATAGAGGGAGAGAGGGAGGGGGCATTAATAGGAAAATATATAATAATAGAGGGTGGGAGGGAGCGGGCATTAATAGGAAAATATATTATATTTTCCTATTAATGCCCCCTCCCTCCCACCCTCTATTATTATATATTTTCGTATTAATGCCCCCCCTCCTACCCCCCGCCCTCTATTATAGAGGGTGGGAGGGAGAGGGCATTAATAGGAAAATATATTATATTTTCCTATTAATGCCTCCTTCCTCCCACCCTCTATTTGGGAGCGGGGGGAATTCATAGTAAAATATGGGAGGGGGGGGCATTAATAGGAAAATATAATATATTTTCCTATTAATGCCCCCTCCCTACCACCCTCTATAATAGAGGGGGGGAGG
>JASDQU010109441.1:167069-180817 GCA_032191745.1 Picea mariana
TTTTTTCGCAATATTTGTTTCACTACCCTCTTTGTGGTAGGAATTTCCCTTGCTTGTGTGCAATGATGAATCATTCCACATAATTAATTCAAAGAAATTTTATCTTTCATCAACTCTACAAATTTTTTAGAAATTTATTCAAAGTAATTACCTTTTCAAGTGGCTTCCCCAGGATAGTACGATCATATGATGAAGGCATACCAATCATAGGAGGCACAAATGATGTTGATCATATCCAATCTATTCCTAGTATCTCCTTACTTGTTTGCTGATATGTCACTTTTTCTTTTTGTGGATTAAATGTCAGCATAGGTCTTGTTGATTTCCTCACACATTGATCAATATGTTTCCCTTTATTCATCGAATCATCCCTTGTCCTATATCCTCCATGCGTGACAACTTCTACTTTATGTCCTTCATAATGCTTCTTGACTGATATATTTTGTATGTTCTAATTCAGGTTCTAGTTCTGATTTCCTCTTTCAATCCATTTTGTAAGAAATTGTAGAAAATATTATGTCACATGCTCTAGTGCTCTAGAATATGTGCAGGTTGTACAAGGATTTTGGTAGTGATGAGCGAAGTGTCCTGGTTGATTACAATTATAGAAAATTATTAGTTCTCTATATCCTCCACCAAAACTTCCTCTTCCTCGACCTATACCAAATCCTCCTTAACTTATTGGATTAAATCCTCTATGATTATTATACCATGGATCACCTCCTTCTGTCGCAACATTTCCTCTTGAATTCTCTACATATAATAATTTCTCTCTCTCATCAGATTGAATGCATGAAAGTCCTTCTCTTCATTCCACGTTGACTTGCAATAGTTACAAAAACAATTCCTTGGCATACTCTAGTATTTCTACAAAATTGGGAAATTAGGTGGATGATGTTCCCAAGTCTTGAATATTTCACAATATCCTCCTTCTAATAATGGGTTTGGTGCTCTAGTCACCAAATGATGAAAAAATGTTTGGAATTCGTCATTAAGGTGGCCTGCATTTATACATGTGACACACCAAACTTGTTTCCACTTCTTCTTCCATTTCATAAGCTCTGCTAATTAGATTGTCAAGGCAACTAACCATGTTTAGACTTGAGCCATCCCACAAAATTCTCCTATAGGAGATGCTTCTAGTTTCATTGCAATATCCAAGGCTTCATGATGTGACACAAACTTATATTGTATCAACGGAAATTGAATGCGTGGCAATAGTCCTTCAATAAACCATTCTTTATGTTGTTGATCAAGAATTTGGAATGCCAATCTACCCATAAAATATTTAAATCTTTTATCATAGTGCCAAACTGATTCAGTCTACACTTGTTTGATTTCCTTTAACCTTGTAATGTACTGCAACTCAAACATCGACTTCTTGAACTCTTTTAATAACACTTTTCTAATTTCTGGCAATGTTCTTGTTTGACATGTAGGTGTAATAGTTTGCAATTTCATGTACTAGACTAATGCACGACCTCTAAACATTGTGGACAATAGTGCAATCTTTGTGGCCTCATATTGGACATTCTTTGCAACCCAAATTGTATCACATACAAATAGATTATGTTTTGGGTCCTCCAACCCAACTCCCTAGAACTCAGGAATTCTCAATGTGTTATATAAACCTGCCATGGTGTTTTGTGTAGTATCTCCCCCCGATCTAGTTGGAGGAATCAGAATCAACATACCGCTTACACTACTCTGGCTACTACTAATCTGAATTCTTATGTTAATTATAAGTGTTGTTGAAAAATATTAAAAGGTTATCTCATATCTAGGTGACATACTTGGGGTCATGGGGTCATCATAGGATCTAGTGTGAGTAGGACTTAACGACTCATACTCATTGCGCAACTCTCCTTTTTCATCCTCAATTTTCAACTGTTGTTTTTGAAGCCTAATTATCTTCCTGATTCAGAGGTCTTCCTTTTCAACCATGTTTATACTCTATGAAAACTATACACATCGGAATATTGTACAACCCTCCATGCGGGGGGGGGGGTTNGGAGGGTTGTAGGGGTGGTTTCCCCCCCTATGGGGTCCAGGGGGTAAATCCCCCCAGATGGGGGGTTCGGGGGGGGCCAGTGAGCCCATAACAAGGGTTTGGGGGTAGCCTTCCTGGTGGGTGTTTAGAGGAGAAACCCCCGAAGGAAAATTTTCCTTAGAAATGTATATTGTAATTCCATAGTCAATCTTGAACATTCATCATTAAGTCAAAGATATGATGGTAAATATTATGTTAGCATTTTTTTCCCTAGAAGGAAAATCTATTTTATGAAGGAGTTGTATTGGGACTCTGTATTATTATGAATATTGTATTCTAAGAGAGGATACTATGATAGAGAGAAGAGGAAGTTACATTAGGTGTGTCGTAGGTTGTATCCCTTCATTTTTATAGATAACCAAAAGGAAGGACCTGGCAATTTATCTTGTGGACATATCCCACACTAGGTGAACCACATATATCTGTGTCTCTATTATATTATGAATCTTCTTTGTTTTATTTTTCACATTTTTTTTATTTTGTTTCTGTATGATCCTGTTTTTCTAACAACTGGTATCATAGAGAAAGGTAACTCACAAGAAAGAAAGAGGGTTCTTGGTTCGAGTGGGAGCAATGAAGGAAGATGGAAAGTTTAGGGTTGACAAATTTAATGGGAAAAACTATCAGTTATGGTAGATTCTTATGGAAGAATATTTATATCAGAAGGATATATTCCTACCATTGGGCGGAATAGAAAAGAAGTCGACGACTATGAAGGATGAAGAATGGGAGGTTCTTGATAGAAATGCACTAGGAACTATATGGCTGAGCCTCATAGCGTCGGTGGCTTTCAATATTTGAAAATAAAATCCAATGAAGGAGATGATGGATTCATTACATAAATTGTATGAAATACCCTCGATGTCCAATAAGGTATTTCTAATGAATAGATTATTTAATATAAAGATTTCAGAAGGTGGGTCTATTGCATATAATTTAAGTGAATTTAATATGGTTAGTAATCAACTAAGTTCTATAAAAGTGGACTTTGATGACAAGGTCATGGCTCTTCTAATCTTGTACTCATTTCCTGAAATATGGAATGGATTAGTCATGGTTGTAAGTAATTATGTCTCAGGTTCAAACACTCAAAAATTTGATGATGTTGTTGGTGTTATCCTTAATGAGGAAATGTGACAGAAAAACATAGGTGAGAAATCAAGCAACACATTGACTGTGAATAACAGGGGAACACAAAATGATAGAGGAAAGGGAATAGGGAACCGTGGGAATTCTAGGAAGGGCAAATCCAAATCCATAATGGGAAAGATAGAGTGCTAGAATTGTGGGAAGAAAGGACATATGAAGAAAGACTATAGTGCTCCAAAGAAGAAAAGAGATGAACAACAAGAGAAAAATCAAGAAGAAAATTCAATAGGTGATGTGTTACAATATTCTTAAATTCTTTCTGTAGAAAATATTTCTGAGTCCTGGGTAGTATATTAAGGGGCTTCATTTCATGTCACACCCCATAGGAAATTTTCTATAGATTAAGTTCAAGGTGATTTTGGATAGGTTCATTTGGGTGATGATGCACCATGAATATTTTTTCGGAATGGCTAAGGTACAAAGAAAAAAAAAGAATGGAAACCAATGGTTATTGAAAGAGGTAATACATGTACCAGATCTAAGGAAAAATATAATTTCAACAGGGAAGTTGGAAAGTGAAGGATGTATATCTATATGTACAAATAAGGCATGGAAGGTCACCAAAGGATCACTGGTATTGGTCTTTATGTAAAATTGTATTTATGTATTGGTATTACCAACTCTTCTATTTCTTTAGCTTCTACATGAGTGGATAGAACACTATGGAATCATAAGCTTGGCCACATGGGTGAGAAGGGGATGAAGATACTTCACAAAATATTTTTTTTGACATATATTAAACAAATTGATTTGGATTTTTGTGAGCACTGTGTTTATGGAAAACATAAGAGAGTCATATTTCTCAAGGTTGGAAAGGTAAAGAAGAATGAAAAGTTATATCTTGTGCATACAACTATATGGGGACCAACTGAAGTATCATCTCTTGGTCGCTCTTGTTATTATGTTACGTTTATTGATGATGCAACTAGAAAAACTTAGATTTATTGCATTCGGAAAAAATATGATGTTTTTTATACTTTTACGAAATGGAAAGCATTGGTTGAGAATGAGATAGGAAAAGGGTTGAATTGTCTCAGATCATAAAATGGAGGTGAATATTGCAACAAGGTGTTTGTTGATTATTGTTCATACCATGGGATTTGTAGAAATAATACAGTTACATTAACACCAGAAGAAAATGGTGTCTTAGAAAGGATGAATAGGACAATCATGGAGCGTGCAAAGAGTATGAGATTGCATGCACAGTTTCCCTTATATTTTTGGGCAGATGTTGTAGATAATGTTGTTTACTTGATAAAAAGAGGACCTTCAAGTTCTTTGTACAGTGGAATTCCAGAGGAGGCATGGACAGGTAATAGGATAAACTATTAATTTTTTAAGACCCTTGGTTGTGAAGCATTTGTCCATATTGATAAAGAAAATAGAACAAAGATTGAAGAAAAATCCAAAAGTGTACCTTTATTGGATATGGTGTTAAAGATTTTGTTTATCTCTTATGGGATTATGAAAGGAAAAAAATCATTAGGAGTAGATATGACATATTCAATGAGAAGGTCATGTATAGAAATCAGTTGTAGGGAAGGAAACATGAAAAAGAAAATCCAAAATACACAGTGCTTGATGAGATCACTACAAAATAAATTCCAAAGGTACCATAAAATCGAATTGTACAACAACAGGGGAAACAAGTACCTCAAAGTCCTACAAGTGTTGTTAGAACATTTACCAAGTTGAGTAGACCCCCTGAATGATGCTCTCCTTCATTGTATTATTTATTGTTGGCAGATTCTAGTGAACTAGAAAGTTATGCAAAGGAAATGCAGGTAGACACTAAAATGAAGTCGGAGCAAGGAATGAAAGAGGAAATGGATTCCTTGGTAAATAACGAGACATGGGACTTGATTCAATTAATGCAAGAAAAAGAGCATTGCAAAATAAATGGGTTATAGGTTGAAGGAAGAAGATGGAGGACAAAAACGATACAAGGATAGACTTGTTGTAAATGGTTTTGCACAAAAAAAAGGTATAGATTTTGATGAAATATTTTTTCCTATTGTTAAAATGACTTCAATTAGGACCATTTTAAGTATTGTGGGAGTAGAAGATTTTCATCTTGAACAATTAGATGTAAAACCAACTTTTCTCCATGGGGATTTGGAGGAAGATATTTATATGAAGAATCCATAGGGATATGAGGTCAAAGGGAAGGAAAATTTGGTATGCAGGTTGAAGAAGAGCTTGTATGTCCTAAAGAAAGCTCCAACGCATTGGTATTTGAAATTTGATGATTTTATGACAAAACAAGGTTATAGTAGATGTCATTTTGATCACTGTGTTTATTTTAAAAGTATACAAAATGGAAGCTATATTATATTGCTATTGTATGTAGATGACATGCTTTTTGTAGGGTCTAATATGCAGGATATAAATGTGCTCAAGAAGAAATTAGCTAATTCTTTTGTGATGAAGGATTTGGGTGTTTCAAAAAAATTCTTAGTATGAGAATAACAAGAGATAGGAAAAATCACAAATTGACATTGTCTAAGGGTGAGTACATAGAGAAGGTGTTGGAGAGGTTTAGAATGAAGAATGCAAAACCAATTAGTAAACCTTTGGATATCCATTTCAAATTAACCAAGGAAATGTGTCCCAAGACACATGAGGAGATATAATACATGTCCAGGGTCCCTTATTCATCAAAAGTTGGAAGATTGATGTATGCAATAGTTTGCAAAAGACCAAATATTGCACATGCAGTGGGAGTTGTGAGAAGGTATATGTAAAATCCAATTAAATAACATTGGGAGGAAGTAAAGTGGATTATCATGTATTTGAAAGGTACTTCTACTCATGCATTATGTTTTGGAGATTTAGACATTGTTCTACATAGATATGTTGATTCAAATATGGAAGTTGATAAAGATAGCAGGAGGAGCACGACATGGTATGTTTTTACTGCAGGTGGAACAACAATAATTTGTATCTCAAAACTGCAAAAGGATTTTTCACAATGAAAGAATAGTATGTCTCTCCTACAAAGTCTAGTAAAGAGATGATTTGGTTACATAGGTTTATCAAGGAATTGGGAAAGAAGCAGGAGAATAGCAGGTTGTATAGTGACAATGAGAGTGCCATTCATCTTGAAAATAACTCATCTTTCCATTTGAATACTAAGCATATACAACTTAGGTACAATTTCATACTATCCATCTTAGAAGATGGACATTTGAAGTTGGAAAAGATACATACTAGCCAGAATCGTGTAGGCATGTTAACAAAGGGAGTAACCCAGAGAAATTTTGTTCCTGATTAGTTTCATTTGGTATTCAAGCATGAAGGTGAAGATGAGAAATTTTCTAGGTCCAATAAGGATCATAGTCCAACAGATACAACAACGATGGAGTTGTTGTGATAAATATTCAAGTGGGAGATTATTGGTTGTGGAGCCTAATTATCTTCCTAATTTAGAGGTATCCTTTTTCAGACATGTTTATACCCCATGAAAACTATACAACCTTCGACGTGGGGGGGTTTCCCTCCCTGTGGGATCTAGGGGAAGCGTCCGCTGAAGGAAAAGTTTTCCTTGTAAATGTATATTGTAATTTCATATTCAATCTTGATCGCTCATCATTAAGTCATAGATTTAATGCTAGATATTATGTTAGGATTTTTTCCCCTAGAAGACAACCCTCTTTTATGAAGAAATTGTATTGTGGTTGTGTATTATTATGAATATTTTATTCTGAGTGAGGCGATTATGAGAGAGAGAAGACGAAGTTACAATTGATGTGTTGTAGGTTATATCCTTTAATGTTTCTAGAGAATAAAAAGGAAGGGCCTGGAAATTTCTCTGATGGACGTAGCCCACATTGGGTGAAACATGTATATCTGTGTCTCTATTGTATTGTGTATCTTATGTATTTTATTTCCACATTTATTTTATTTTATTTCTTTGTGATCCTGTTTTTCTAACATCAACCTCTTGCACCTTCCATTATGTAGTACTCCAAACTTGTCTTATTCTTCTAGTACACCTTCATTTGTATGCCTCCTCAATCCCTCCCTTTCTTATTAATTTATCTCCTCTTTCATTTCAAGCTTCAAATTATTCCTTAGTCAGCCCCCAGTTCCCTCATCTGTGAAAAAAACCCCTAGCAATCTGACTCCATCACCATCACATATTTATCAAAAAAAAAAAATATTTATCGAGGTACCCATATTTATCGTGTTGACACTTCAAGAAATCCCTTTTCTATGAAACTATACAACTGGGTACAATCTATTTCAAGTTATATAACATAACCCCCCACTATGTTATTCACCCAAAAATCAAATATGCGAGAAGTATTATTACTTACATAATCTAATTGTATTACCAACTTAGGAGTCCAGTTTCTTGGAGATGCAATTCGATATCTTCCAGTATTCTCCACTAGCGGTTCTACCCATTCAGCCAAAATAGTAAAAATACACCAAAGAAAATCTCATATATTTCTACAAAAACATACCTTTACAACCATTGTTCATTGCTCCTCTCAAGGTTTCTATTCTCATTTTGGGAAAATTCTTATTCCTTCATTTCCATCCATTCGATGATCTCTTTCTTGGTGGGCCTCCAAAAAATTCCCCGAGTTACAAATTTTGGGTTTCGACAATAGAACCATTTGTTGGAATACATTTATAAGACACTAGATTTAATTTAGTCAACCAACAAAACTATTAATATACTGGTCCTGTCAGCAGCACTTGCATACAAGTGAAGTTTCACCTCAGGTATGTACTAGGGCTATAGGAACCAAGTTTCTGTAGGGATGAGGAGATTTGAGGCTATCATCATATCCATTATTATTTATCCACCCGGTGCATAATATATTTATTTCATATCCTTTGATTAGTTAGAAAAATCTATTGTGGAGAACTATTATAACATAGATTGCATCATAATTAACCCACTACATCATTCATTATTACCACACATCAATCCTATAGTAAATAGATATATACTAATCATGCATAAATGGAACATCCATGAATAACCACATCAAATGACACATTCATACACATGATTTAATGTGATTTTCCCAATCCTTGGGCTACATCCACAACGACTAGCTTCTATATTATCATTCATGAAATAACCATCTCACTACACTTACAATAGATATAATATATCATACTATCCACACCTTCCTGGCCATTCTAAAATGCAAGCCTCTCTCTCTGCAAAATCTCTCCAAAACCTCAAGTAAACATTCTCACTCATAAGAAACCTAATCTCTTACTCTCATGAGCCTATTCTTTCCGAACCCATTACATATTTATATATAGACTTAGGGCTCAAAACCGTAAAAGTTTATCCCAAAACCCTAATATATCCTAGCTATTTTGGTTCTTTTTCATGAGCATGTGTTTTTCCTTCCTTTGCACCTATATGCTACTTTTCCATCCTTTTTGCCTACATTCTCATATGTCATTATTTCTCCTCTTGTGTGCACTCTCACGTTTGCTTTAACTTTGCAAATTGCTACCTCTTCTACTTTTGCACGCGCTCTTCAAATTTTAGTTATTCAAAATGCATGTCCAACAACCACAATTAAGAAAATGTAAATTGCAACTCTCTTTAGTAGATTATCTCAGATGTATCCCCATACCTCAAAAAAGAATCAAAATCTCCCTTTCCTAAAAAGAAAAAACATGGATAAAACTTTTAATGATAAGATGAGGAGGTTTCTTAGAATGAGATTCTAAGTAATGTTCATATAGTTTCTCACACATTTTTGATATTATATAAGGAATATGATAAATAATAATTGTGTTTAACATATATAATGAAAGCATATTGATAATTTTAATTTAAATTATAAAATTAAATGAATAATTCAATATATAAATGAACATTATTATGAATAAAACATTTTTCAATATATGCATATACATAAACATAATGAAAAAAGCAATGTAGAAATAAATGAATAACAAAATATTTTACAATGAGTAGGAAAATATATACTATATGGACACTCTATGGTTGTATTCATTGACTTAAAGAGATGGTTGGAGAAGGTTAACTCTTAAATCCAGTAGCCTTCCTCTCTTGAAATTGCACAATAATCTTTTAAGTTATTATATATAAGTTACAAAATTTGCTATCAAGATAAAATTACATGGCATATAACTCAATTTTTAAGGAAGAGTTCAAAGGGAAACAAAATCCTAATTTTGAAGTAAGAAAAATAACTTTTTTAAGTTTTAAAATTCGTATAGATATTAAATATTACTCTCTAACTATTTATCATTTTCATCTTTTATATGTTTAATAAATTTTAAATTAGAATATTTCAATCTTTTGGCATGTTTAATAAATTTAAAATTAGAATATTTATATTGATATATTTTTTCAAATTTTCAATTTTATATCATTATATAAAAAATTAGTAAATTTATTATCAAGACAAAAATAAATAGAATTACTTGATTTAATCCTTATAATAAATAAAAATAAATATAAAAACTTATAGAACAAGCATATATTTGAATTCATGCATAAGTTTGAATTACAACATTGCATGACAACATCTTGAAAATGTTTATAGGAGCATCTTGAAAATGAGTATACCAATACCAAAATTGTATTACAATTCACTTATGAAATTACAATGTTGTATGTTAAATCATTTATGCATATTTTTCTTATGCCACCAATGTGAAGCTCATCAAGCATACTATACACTTAATAGATAAAATGCTTAAATCATATATCTGTATATGTTTATGTTTCTATTTCTCACATAAACTACAACATAATTAGAAATTTCAAACTGAACTTATTATCATTTATTCTATATTTTCTAAAATCACTTTTGATGAACTCATATATGGAAGGAAAAGGAAAAACAATTGATTATTGGAATTACTAATAAACTAAAAGTTTAATAATGAAGAAAGAGATCAATGACTAGTCCATGATAAATTTTCAAATGATGATGGACAAAACCTTTAATGTATATCATTACAATGTCCAAGAATTGCCAATCAAATCATATAATAGATAAAAAAAGATTGCATAGTGGATAACAAAAATTACACAATGGAATGTTGGTAACACCATTGCACTTCACATCCAATATATGGTATCAGATATATTTATTCTACTGACATGAAGGAGAGGAGGGTTTTTGTTGTTGCTTCAATTCAGTAAAGGTCATTTTTTGCTTAAAAGATGGTGATATAAAATTGTTGATTATTGTATAAACTATTGGAGAGTACCACTAAAAACCTTATGATAACTAGATTTAAAAAGAAATTTTGAATCAATTAAGAAATAGAATAAGATAAAGTTCAAGTATTATAAAGAGATCATTAGCCCCAACTAAAAATATCAAAAACATATTTTTATTATATCTAGGTTAAATAAGAAAATTAACACTGCTAAAATAAGAATATATAGAGAGAGATAAAATTGAATGAATAATTACATTTTTGAGATAGACTCTATGTCATATGTTATTAATAGTTTATTCCAACACCTAAAGTTTATAATAATAATAATCTATTTTTAAAGAAACACATGTTCTTAACCATTAAGCTCACATTATACAAACGAAATAAATTAATGGCAACACTAATTTTTTTAAAAATCAAAGAAAATAAGTAATACAAAATATGACATTAACATTTTTGAGATAAATAATGGTTGTGCACTGTGAGAAAAGCTCCATCAGGAGTCCAACATCAACCTCTTGGCATTCCTTTGAGAGCCCATCAAGTACCATATTGAATTATTTGTAGACATGAGTGTATGCAATATATTAAAATATCCTAAAGATGGTTTTCAATTGATTTCTTAGTGTCTTGAGAGTCACATTCTATGTGACTATCAAGTTTCTGATCCAATTGAAAACTAGTAAATTTCAATATAATTACTTGCTAGTGTGCCCAAACATGCTTTGTATTTGATGAAATGACTATAAAATCCCACCAACAATACATAAATCTTGTGGCCTCTATTTGAGTCCATAAAAGAAACTAGTTGGACGTGATTTTTCAATCAATAGATCCTGATTTTTCCTTGAGACTTTTACCTTCACCTCCATTTTGAAACTTTGGAATAAACCCTACACTTCACAATACACTTGGAAACAATAAAAATATTATTTAATTATAGGGGAGCCATATACCCAACAACAACGAAATATATTATTTAATTAAAAGAAAACCATATAACACATAACAACAAACATAGTACAACTCAAAAAGATTTATAACTCCTTGAACCACTTCTCCAACAACTCCTCAACAAACACACAATTCCATACATTTTAGATACATGTCATATTCTCTATATCGTTGCATTTTTTACTTGGATATGAACACATAGTCATTATATGACTTGCTCCTTGCATAAATAGCTCAAACTTGAACCATTTTTTTCTTTTTTAAATCCATTCCTATTTCCATGTCAATGTGTTAAAGTCCTCTTTAATTTAAATTTATATGACTCGTTCTTAATTATGCTATAAGCATATTCCATCTAACTTCTCTTTTCTCTCTCAGCCCCCACAAGAACATAATACAAATATGTTATGAATAAGAGAAAAATAAGTACTATAAAGAGATCATTAACCCCAACTTAAAAGAAAAATGATGTTTTTTTTTTTATATATGTAGAACGTTCTCAAATAGTTTATAAAATTTATATACCAGACTTTCTTATATTGTAAAGATAATCAATTTTCAATATAACCAATACCAGAATTAATACAAAAGTGTTATGAATACTAAAAAAAACGAATACTCATTAACCCCAACTTAAAAAAATAATGATATATTTTTTTATATTTATGTTAAACATTCTCAAACATGAAAAATAAACCTAAATGATTTTTAAAAATTATATAACCTACTTCCTTAAACATGTAAAATAAACCTAAATAATTTTTAAAAATTATATAACCTTCCTTATATGGTAACCACAATCAATATTCAATATAACCACAATCAACCTTCAATATAAGTTCATGTATTAGATTCCATCATATTTGTAAAAGATATCAACTTTTCTCACATAATTCCAACTAAAAAGCAAACCTCTTACAGAATAGCAAACTTCAAAAGATATATGTGAGCAAGCTCACATATATGTTAGCCAAGAGCTGTTGCTGTGTGCTTTCAATATAACCACAATTAACTTTCAGCCAATTTGAATTCCAACCTATTTGTAAACCACAATCAACTTTCAACCTATTTGGATTCGAATCCAACTTATTTGTAAAAGATGTCAACGTTTCTCACATAGTTCCAACAAAAAATCAAAATTGCTAACTATTGCCAACTAAAAGATTGTTCATTAATGTTTTTCCCGTTGGCTGCCCAGCAGACTATCCTTCGATTCGTCCTTGCCAATCACATGAGCCGAATCACATCCTGTATTGGAAATCGAAGAAAAAGAACAATCGGAAACTAGGAGTGGAAAAAACTTGCTGAAACTATTGGGTGGTTGTTTACCTGTCACCGAAGTAGCAGCTGCGCCTATGTTGCCGGGCAATTTGTTCAGGGCGGTAGCTCGCATTCGATTTTGAAGTGCCAATAACTGGTCCCTGTGAAGGTCGACAACTGGGAAATTTTTCACATATMCTTTKTCCATAGGATGTGAACCCATTGRGCTGAACAGATCCGGCCCGAAAAGACGATTAGACGGATCTTGAAAGGGAAGTGAACCCATCGTCTTCAATGATTCGCGAAGTTTTTCTGTTGCACGATCACATCCGACTTTGTACGAATCCGACTTTGGTAGAATATCCGCGGGATAGGAGGAGGGCCGTRAAGATCCTGCTCAGATGAATGGGGAGGACGAAGGCCGTAAAGATCCTGCCGTGAAARAGGTTTTGCAGACTTCCTCGGGGGTGAGGATAACCAGTTGTATTGATGTATTTGAGGGCGTGAAGGAGCACGGCCGTAAGCCCCACATAATTCCAACTAAAAAGCAAACCTCTTACAGAATAGCAAACTTCAAAAGATATATGTGAGCAAGCTCACATATATGTTAGCCAAGAGCTGTTGCTGTGTGCTTTCAATATAACCACAATTAACTTTCAGCCAATTTGAATTCCAACCTATTTGTAAACCACAATCAACTTTCAACCTATTTGGATTCGAATCCAACTTATTTGTAAAAGATGTCAACGTTTCTCACATAGTTCCAACAAAAAATCAAAATTGCTAACTATTGCCAACTAAAAGATTGTTCATTAATGTTTTTCCCGTTGGCTGCCCAGCAGACTATCCTTCGATTCGTCCTTGCCAATCACATGAGCCGAATCACATCCTGTATTGGAAATCGAAGAAAAAGAACAATCGGAAACTAGGAGTGGAAAAAACTTGCTGAAACTATTGGGTGGTTGTTTACCTGTCACCGAAGTAGCAGCTGCGCCTATGTTGCCGGGCAATTTGTTCAGGGCGGTAGCTCGCATTCGATTTTGAAGTGCCAATAACTGGTCCCTGTGAAGGTCGACAACTGGGAAATTTTTCACATATCCTTTGTCCATAGGATGTGAACCCATTGGGCTGAACAGATCCGGCCCGAAAAGAC
>JASDQU010109441.1:180917-191395 GCA_032191745.1 Picea mariana
ATAATTGTAATCAACCAGGACACTTCGCTCATCACTACCAAAATCCTTGTACAACCTGCACATATTCTAGAGCACTAGAGCATGTGACATAATATTTTCTACAATTTCTTACAAAATGGATTGAAAGAGGAAATCAGAACTAGAACCTGAATTAGAACATACAAAATATATCAGTCAAGAAGCATTATGAAGGACATAAAGTAGAAGTTGTCACGCATGGAGGATATAGGACAAGGGATGATTCGATGAATAAAGGGAAACATATTGATCAATGTGTGAGGAAATCAACAAGACCTATGCTGACATTTAATCCACAAAAAGAAAAAGTGACATATCAGCAAACAAGTAAGGAGATACTAGGAATAGATTGGATATGATCAACATCATTTGTGCCTCCTATGATTGGTATGCCTTCATCATATGATCGTACTATCCTGGGGAAGCCACTTGAAAAGGTAATTACTTTGAATAAATTTCTAAAAAATTTGTAGAGTTGATGAAAGATAAAATTTCTTTGAATTAATTATGTGGAATGATTCATCATTGCACACAAGCAAGGGAAATTCCTACCACAAAGAGGGTAGTGAAACAAATATTGCGAAAAAASAGSATCAAAGGGGAATTTAGATTAAGTGCACAGATTGGGGAACATGACATGAATAATKTCATTTTATACTTGGGTTCTGATTTAATTGTTTTACCGAAGCATACCTAGGAAATGATGGGGAAACCCAAGTTAATGTGGTCTCCCATTTAGTTAAGATTGGAAAACCAACACAATATAGTACCGATTTCCTGGTTAATAGGGATACCTGTGAATATATATGAGGTGCACACTATATCGTATTTTGAAGTCATCGAGATCATGAATGATAGTAATCTATATCAAACACTAAAGGGGATTGAATGGGCCTTTGAAAATCACGAGAGTATCAATTTGAAGAAGAAGGAAATGATCTTTGAAGCATGGGACTTGAAGTTTACCACACCATTAGATCTGATAACCTAGAAAAAGGGAATAAAATTGATAAACTTTATAATAAAAGTGTGCGAATGAATGACTACGTTAACTTGACTACAAATGGTTCCCTAAGATGGAGAAGCATTATCTCACATGTGTTAGAATCAGAGGAAGGTCTGGAACACTAGAAGCCAGATGCATGAAGAATCCACGAGATGGTGTGCCCACATGGCTCGATCATTGCAATGGATCAGAATAGAGTCATGTGTCCTACCCAAGTATGATGGTTTGACTGACATAAAATCTTTTGTAAAGGATTTTGAGTTGTAGATACCTGAACATCATATATTTTGAGTGTTAGATGTTGTCTTGAAGGACAATCCAACAAGATGGTGGGTTTCACATAAAGAAGGGATATAAGACTGGCAATAGTGTATAAGATTGATGCAAGTTAAATTTGGTACCGGGGTTGAATATATTGCACAGAAATATGTAGGAGTAAGTGACCCAACATATCATATTGTGCAATGCAGAAATTCCACAGAACCCCATGAGCCTCGGGCCGAGATCCGCTCATAGGATCGTTCAAATCTCCTTGAGCCAAGTGGATCCTTTGATTCCCTGTGTAACCTTCAATGAATTCACAAGTCCTTTGGAAATTCCACTTGTGCAAACAAGCACTAGGTGCAAGCTTCACCCTCATGCGACCACAACTAGCCTTGGCACAAACGCCTTTCACAACTCGAAATTCACGAGTTCATGAGTAGAAGACCCTCAAATCTTCTTTTCCAACCTCTCGATATGCAAGATGAAAATATGGGTATAGCCCCTTCTCGTTAGCACTTCTACCAACAACCACCATCTAGGGCTAACAACTAGCACCTCTCGCAACTTCGCAGCTTCGCGAGTTCAATGATTGAACCTTCCTGCACCTCATTCGCGAATCCATGAGACGCAATAAGTCAATGATGGGTTGACTCCCATTTTTCAATACTCACAACTCGCAATCTCACGATTTGCGGTTTCAAGCCCTCGTTATCTCCTCTAGCGAATCTCTGAAGTGCAATAAGTCAACAGGATGTTGACTCCTTCCCAGGCGGCAAGTGTCCACCTGTCAACCACATGGTCCCCACCTGATGGATGTGATGTATGTTCGCCCGAGCCCTCAACACTTGACACTTCATGACTTCTACAGTCGAGAGGAAGTTCCTCCAAACCTCGAACCTTCGATACGCGATGTATCGAGATGCCATATCTCACATCTCTCCTTCCTCCTCTATCAATGGTTCAGATCGCATCATGATCTCGCAACTCAGAAATTTGTAGAGAAAAGGCCTAAACCTCCTAGCTCACGATACCTGAATCCATGATATGACCCAGATCTCTTCCACCTGTCCTCCAAAATGGATGGTCCCGATTCCTTCAGGACTTCACAAGTCACGAAGTCAAAAGACTTCCCTGTCAAACTCTCCAATGTTGAATCCTTGATATACGAGGATCTCATGACACTCGTCCTCCTAGATGGATGACTCTGATGTCTTCGAGACTCCGTGAGTCGAAACATCCTCCCTCTCGAATCTTACGTTTCCGACTCTCGATATTCGAAACCTCGATGGGTCCTCAGATTACCGCCACATGTCCTCTTCAACGATGGATGGTATTGATCCTTTCAATATTTCATGGTTCATCTCCTCTGCGCATACAAGATTAAATCTCATGCAGCTCCTCCTAGATCTGATGATTATCGGATATCTGCTCTAGATATGATGGTTCATGGAAACTCAACACTTCTCCATGAAGTATCTCCACCATTCATTTCAGCTGCTCTCCTGCACAACCTCCCAGAGGTTAACCTCTGTGTGCCTTCCTCCGGATCTAACAGTTGTCAGCTACCCGTGCAAGATATAATGACCCAGATCTATTCTTCCCTGACACTCTTCTGCATGTGCCTAGACGTGAACTTTAACAATCCATATCTTTTCCTTTGCTCGATCTGACGGTAGTTGTAGCTACTCCCTCGAGCCTACACCTCTTCTCGAGTTGGAATATTTCCCAAGTATCAAAGGTCTTGGATTTTGATTCTCTTGTGAATCTACAATCTCAGTCTCACCTGCATTCTTGAAGATATTTTCCCTCCTGAGCTTCAGGACTGTAAAACCTTGAAGGGTTTCCCAGACTTCCTACACTCCTTGAAGCTATTGCTTTGTGCACAAAGGCATTGTTTGTACTAATCTTTGTCTTCCTTGAATCCTTAAAGGATTCTTCGACCTCTTCACTCCTTGTAGGGTCCTTTCACACACGAAGGTACTATATGTCCTCAGCTTCTCTATTGCTCAAACCTCTAAAGTCTTTGTCCCTTTCTCTCCACAAAAGGATGGAAATACCCTCTGGAAACTTCCTTCTCAAGCACTCCTATCTGAGCCTGTAGGGTGTTCAATAACCCTATGAAGGTGTTCTTCCTTGGATATTTCTCTTCTGTTTGAACTCAAAAGATTTCTTCTATGCACTATTTCACTCACTCAATGCCCTCCTGGTAGAGCTTCCAGAATCCTTAGTGATTCTAATTTCTCCTTGAACCCATAATGGAATTCTCCTTTGTACTCTGTAGGAATGTGCTCAATTCCCTCCTAGAAGAGCTCTACATAACCCCTCATTGATTCTGTCTTCTACTGTGTCCTCCTCTGCACATTTCATTCTCCAAGGTGTTCAACAACCATGAGGTTTCCTCCTTGAGCCAATGACTTCAGATAGTGCGCCCTCCTAGCACATCTTTGTCTGAATCTGCAGAATTCACAAGTGCACTCCTTGCACTGGCTTTCAGAACCCGCAATGTTCTGTCATGTAGTCTTGCATGAAGCCTCAAAGAACCCACTCTTTGAATGCGCTAAGTGGGTTGGTTGGCTAGCACATGGCTGGCTGGAGTGATGCTCCTGCATCATACTCCTCTGCTGTGAAAAATTCATGAGATACTGCTCATGAATTCCCTAGCGCCGCTGTTGAAATCCACCTGGATCCCAAACAGTCCTGTGGAGTTGCATCTCTACTCCATCTCTGTGTTGTTGTTATTTCTTCCCTTGCAGTCTTTATGTTGTTCATCTTCCCTCTGTTGATCTCCTTTGCTAATTTCAACATCCACTTTCTGAGTTGTTCTATCTCCTCGTCTAATTGCTCTAGAGGCTATTTCTATTCATGCTGTCTCCTCGACTGCATTTCTTCTCTGCAAATGGGAAGATCATCATGGTCCCCCATGCCATCTCCTCCACCTCTTGTGGTCTTAACTTGCCACTCTGTGGAAGAATCCAATTCTACAATCTCATTATTAAGTTGTTGCGCAGCTTCTCCCTGTGATAGTGTTGTTGCTACCATCTCTCCTGTTGGTGTATTTCGAGCTCTCTCTAGTTGCTCCTTAGACTAGAATTCACCTTCATCTTCTTCCAACCTGATATGTTGGATGTGTGTTCCCTGCACCTTCACCCTTCTGTCCAGGGATTCAAACTCTTGATACAACTCAACAAAATCTATGATGTCTTCTTCCTCCTCTTTTTCTCCTACTGCAAGATTCAGTGATGCAAACATTTCAGCTTCCTGGCTGAAAAATTTGAGCCATTCCTCAAAATGATCATTTCCTTCTTCTGCTTGGGAAACTTTTGATATCTGATCCAATTCTTCTTCCATGACAGTCTCTGGTAGCTATCTTTCTTATTTTGTTGCTTCATCAACACAGACTTTTTCCTCCCCTGGGCGATGTGGTAGGAAGATCCCAATTCCCCCAATCAACAGAAGATTCATTTGATCCTCCTTCTTTGTCATCTATCCTTGCTGATATGATCTCAGCTCTGATCTCATCTTCTCTCCCTTGCCCTCCTGGCAGTATGGGATTTCTCTTCTACTGCTCTCTTGGTAGTCTATGAGATCCTCATATCTCATCTCATTGCACTCCTAGCAATACGAAATTCCCTCGTTGTCCTCCTATTAGTCTATGAGATCCTACAATGACCTCATTTCATTTGCCTCTTGGAAATTGGGAGTTTTTGTTCTGCCCTCCTGGCAGTTTATGAGATCATCCAGTGATCTTAGTTCATCCTCATCACTAAGATTTCTCCCATCCCCTGGTTCACATATCTGAACCATTTCCATCGGTTCATCGATGAGGCTTTCAACATGCCTCAACCATCCTCTCATCATCCTCTGTTGTCTTCTGGCCACCAATTCCATGACCGACCATTTTACCTTTATCTTCACGGTCATTCATACACCCAATGTGATATTGCATCCTACTGCATCTGCAATGCAAGTCCCTCCATCCTCACCTTTATCTCAGTGAGCTCTTTATCCACTGCATCCTTGCTTGGCTACTGGAGGTTCTTATTTCCACCTCATCTATGGCCTTGAGTAGCCATTTTCCTGCCTTCTGTCTGCCCTCCTAGAAAACCTACTGCCACTCTGCAACCTTGAGTGCTTCCAGTGTCCCCTACAGTCCTCTGACTATCTTCTTGACTACTGCGTATCTGCAACAATCTTCACAAAGCTTCAACACTCTGCCTTCCTTTTCCTCTCTCTCCTTCTCCTGAAACATACAACAAATTCTCGCTCTGATACTACACTTGATGTGTATCAGAGTGTTTTCCTCTATCTTCTCTGCCTCCTCTACCTACAATATACAAACAGAGTCAGGCTCTGATACCACTTTCTATAGACCCCCATGACCCACGGGTCGAGATCTGCTCACAGGATTGTTCAAATATCCTTGAGCCAAGTGGCTCCTTTGATTCCCTCTAGAACATTCAATGAATCCATAGGTCCTTCCCAAACTCCACCTGTGAGAACAAGCACTAGGTGCAAGATTCACCCTCACGTGACCAAAACTGGCCTTTGCACAAACTCCTTTCACAACTTGCAATTCACGAGTTCATGAGTCGAAGACCCTCGACTCTTATTTTTCAACCTCCCGATACCTGAGATGACAATACAAGTATAGCCCCTTCTCGCTAGAGCTTCTACCAGTAGCCACTAACTAGGGATAACAACTAGCACCTCTTGCAACTTTGCAACTTCGTAAGTTGAAGGATTGAACCTTCCTTCTCCTCTTTCGTGAATCCACGAGATGCGATAAGTCAGTGATGGGTTGACTCCCCTTTCACACTACTCACAACTCACTATCTCGTGAGTTGGGGTTTCAAGCCCTCATGCTCTCCTCTAGCGAATCTCCGAAGTGCGTTAAGTCAACAAGATGTTGAATCCTTCACACATGACGAGTGTCCACCTGTTAACCACATGGTCCCCACCTGATGGACATGACGTATGTTTGCCCGAGCCCCCAACACTCGACAATTTGAGACTTCTACAGTCGAGAGGAAGTTCCTCCAAACCCATAACCTCTGATACGTGATGTATAGAGATGCCAGATCTCATGGCTCTCCTTCCTCCTCAATCAATGGTTCATATCACATTGTGATCTCGTTACTCAGAAATTTGTAGAGTAAAGGCCTCTGCCTCCCAGATCATGATACCTGAATCCACGATATGACCTATATCTCTGCCACCTGTCCTCCAAAATGGATGGTCCCGATTCCTTCGAGACTTTGCAAGTCGTGAAGTCAAAAGAATTCCCTGTTCTGCTCTCCGATGCCAAATCCTCAAGATACGAGGATCTCGTGACACGCATCCTCCTATATAGATGGCTTTGATTTCTTTGAGACTTCATGAGTTGAGACTTCCTCCCTCCCGACTCTTACCTCTCAATTTCCTAATATCCAAAACCCTGATGGGTCCTCAGATTACCACCACGCATCCTCTTCAACGATGGATGGTCTTGATCCTTTCAGGATTTCATGGTTCCTCTCCTCTACTCATATGAAATTAAGTCTCATGCAGCTCCTCCCAAATATGATGGTTATTGGCTATTTGTTCTAGATCTGATGGTTCATGGAAACTCGAATCTCCGCTGTCCATTTCATTTTCTTTCTCGCGCGACCTCCTAGAGGTTAATCTCTGTGCGCCTTCCTCCAGATCCGATGGTTGTCGGCTACCCGTGCAAGATCTGACGAACCAGATCTATTCTTCCCTTATGCTCTTTTACGTGCACCTGGATGTGAACTTCAATGATCCATATATTTTCCTCTGCTTGATCTGACAGTAGTTGTAGCTCCTCCTTCGAGCCTGCACCTCTTCCCAAGTTGGAAGATTTCCCAAGTATCAAAGGTCTCATCTTTTGATTTTCTTGTGAGCCTACAACCTCAGTCTCACCTACATTCTTGAAGACACTTTCCCTCCTGAGCTTTGGGACTGTGAAACCTTGAAGGGTTTCCCTGATTTCCTACACACCTTGTAGCTATTGCTTTGTGCACAAAGGCATTGTTTCTTCTGAGCTTTGTCTTCCTTGAATCCTTCAAGGATTCTTCGACCTCTACACTCCTTGTAGGGTCCCTACACACATGAAGTTACTATCCATCGTGAGATTCTCTGTTGTTCAGACCTCTAAAGTCTCTGTCCCTTTCTCTCCTTGAAAGGATGGAAATGCCCATGGAAACTTCCTGCTCAAGCACTCCTTGTTGAGCCTACAGGGTGTTCAATAACCTTGTGAAGGTATTCTTCCTTGGACATTTCTCTTCTATTTGAACTCAAAAGAGTTCTTCTATGCACTATTTCACTCACTCAATGCCCTCCTGGAAGAGCTTCCAGAATCCTCAGTGATTCTAATTTCTCCTTGAACCCACAATGGAGTTCTCCTCTGTACTCTGTGCATGTGCTCAATGCCCTCCTTGAAGAGCTCTACAGAACTCCTAAGTGATTCTGTCTTCTACTGTGTCCTCCTCTACATAGTTCCTCCTCCAAGGTGTTCAACAATCGTGAGGTTTCCTCCTTGAGCAAATGACTTTGGCTGGTGTGCCCTCCTGGCACGTCTTTGTCTAAATTCATAGAATTCAGAAGTGCACTCCTTGCACTGGCTTTCATAACCCACAGTGTTCTGTCATGCACTCCTGCATGAAGCCTCAAAGAACCCAGACCTAAATATCAAAGAACTCAACAGACAAGTGCTTCTACCTATAACCTGTAAATGCACATCTACATCATATCATCAACACATAAAGACATTCAGCACACATAGAATATCATGTAGGAAAAAATTCTTTTGTTTATATTAATCAAGAAATGCCTCTTTACAATGTGGGTTGATCTCGAACTGCAACAGAGTCTCGGCTCTCCTCTCTTCTCTATCTGCGCTACTCTCACAAAATCTCATGCAAAGCTCTTCTAACTACCTTTTCAAAATAAGATCCAAGTTCTTTTACATGAGATGGATCTTCGAGCTCTTCCCTCCATCTCACCTACTCTATTCAATTACATTAACTTTACATTGAATGGGTTGTCTAGTCTAGATCGGAGCTAGATCCAACCTTACAACCATTAAAGACTACTTCTACCTAATTCCTGCTCAAAGGTGCGGTTTTGGCTCTACCAGCCTTACATATATTTAATACAATTTCAAATTCAAAATGTGATAGGATTGGCGCCTCTCTTCCTTGAATGCGCTCTTTGAATGCATTGAGTGGGTTGGCTGGCTGGTGCATGGCTGGCTAGAGTGATGCTTCTGCATCAAGAAACATATGGAGTTTGATAAAAAAATAAGGAATGGAAACATAGGTTCATACATTCATTGGAAATGATCCCTAAGAGCTGGGTACCTAGAACTATAAATCTGCGGATAAACAATGAACTAGAATGAGCTAAATCAAAGGTTTAAGGTCATTCACTTTCAAACATGAATATCCATTAATAGATGCATTTTTGCAGGCAATTAGAAACAATATTTTTTCATAAGAAAGGCCGATGGATGTAGTAAATGAGTGTAGTGTGCATAGAGCTTCTATGATTGTTCATGAATTACTGGAATGTTGTAACGTTTCTAAATAAGATCCAGATGAGGAAGATCAAGGAAATATATAAGTACCTCAAACTAAGGGGGAATGCGCAATAGAAGGTCCAAATCTTTGATCCTCTACGTATACACATCCATTAAGGATGCATAAGGTCAATATTAGGACACAACATAATCCAAAGTTTGCTATAATATTCAACTACTTAAATTATGAAACTGTGGAGAATATTGTAGACTTACTACACGAGTATCATCATCTATTAACAACCATGTTTTTAGAAATGAGAGGGATAATTAGTGATTTAGGAGAAATGAAGATCCCTTTGAAACCAGATGCTAAGATAGTAAGATAGAGACCCTACAATATAATAAAGAGAAGGTAAAGGTAGAAATAGACCAAATGTTAGAAGAATAAATCATTGAACCAATAGTAGAATTTGAATGGATAAGTAAAATGGTAGTGAAATATAATAAAATAGGTGGAATCTGAATTTGTGTAGACCTACAAAAGCTAAATGATGCATGTTTATATGATCCATTTCCAACACTGTTTACAGATGAAGTACTAGATAATGTAGGTGCATAGGACGCCTACTCTTTCATTGATGGATTCTTAGGATATCATCAGATAAAGATTGAACAGGAGGATAGACATAAGAATACCTTTGTGACAGAATCAAGAAGCTACCAATACATAGTGATGCTCTTTTGGCTTAAGAATGCACCTATAATCTTCTCGAGGGTAGTTTTCACATCCTTTAAAGAATTTATTCATAAGTTCCTTGAAGTTTATTTAGATGATTGGATTTTGTTTAGTCGATTGCAAGATAATATAGAAGTAATGGGATTTGTGTCGGATATTTGTAGACAATGCCAGATTGAATTGAATTTGAAGAAATGTATTTTATGTGCACCTTTTGTAATTTTGTTGAGTCGTGTGGTATATAACAAATGATTACTATTGGATCCTTTCAATATTTTAGTAATTGTAAACTTACCACCACCTACATCAGTCATAAATTTAAGAGAAACATTGGTCCATACAAGATATTACAGGAAGTTCATTAATGAATATGCACAGATTACATCACCCATGGAGAAGTTGTTGAAAAAATAAGCCAAGTTATAGTGGAATGAAGACTGCCAGAAAAGTTTGGACACATTAAAGCACAAGTTAGTGACTGAGCCAATTTTGATATTTGTAGATTGGAAGAAAGAATTTCATGTTCATGTGGATGTGTCATCCATTTATTTATGAGTAGTATTATGTTAGCTAGGAGAGGGAGAGTTATAACATCCAATTTCAATTGCAAGCAGGAGGTTGTCAAAAACAAAAAATAACTACACTATGAAATACTAGGAAGGGTTGGAAATGTTGTAGGTGTTGCAGAAGTTTAGACACTATTTGTTGGATTCTCATTTGAAGGTGTGTATAGGCCATTATGCATTAAGATACTTAGTGAAAAAATCCAGTGTTGGGGGGGAGAATTTTTGGATGGTTACTTTTGTTCCAAGAATATGACTTTGAATTCATTGTCAAGCCAGGAAAATTGAATGCAGGACCTGATCACTTATCACGTATTCTATCAGGAAACGATGTAGGAAATATAGATGATAGCTTACTAGCTGTGATTCATC
>JASDQU010109442.1:20216-30454 GCA_032191745.1 Picea mariana
TATTCAACTATTGTGAACCTAGTGGACACCATCAACTATAAATATCAACTAGAAAAGGTTCAAAACTTAGAAAATACCACCTACATCCATAATGCTCCTCTTTAGATTAGTTATAATGGGTCCAATAATAATGTGAACCTAGTGGAAACTATCAATTATAAACATCAATCTCAAAATGTTCAAAACCTATAATATACCACCTGAACTTGGTGGACACTATCAAAGATAAGCATTAAACGCCTAAAGATTCAAAGCATATAAAATACCACCTACATCCATAATGCTAGTCTTTAGTATTATTTAGATTAGTTATAATGGATCCAATAATAATATAACCTAGTGAACATGATCTATTATAAACATCAATCCTAAAAAATTTAAAACCTATAAAATACCACCTACATTCACAGTAGTTAATTTGAACTTTGAAGAAGCAATTTTGAAACTCCAATACAAGGTGTCTAATCTTAGCCTCACATACACTATGATGTATATTACATCATATTAAAAAAAAAACAACTCCTCCCATTTGGATGAGGTATATGTTGTCTGAAACTATGAAAATATGAAATTTGAACCAAAAAAAATTGAGGAAGGTCATAAAAATTACATACACTATGATGTATATTACATCATATTAAAAAAAAAAGACAACTCCTCCCATTTAGATGAGGTATATGTTGTCTGAAACTATGAAAATATGAAATTTGAACAAAAAAATTTAAAGAAGGTCATAAAAATCACATAAAGAAATTTGAACAAATTACCCAAATTCTATGTATATTTAAGATATAAGGTACATGGTATATGTTGTCTGAAACTATGAAAAAATGAACTTTGAAAAAAAAAAATTGAGGAAGGTCATAAAAATCACATAAAAAAATTTGAACAAATTACATAAAAATCACATAAAAAAAATTTGAACAAATTACCCAAATTCCCATACACTATGATGTATATTAAAAACAAAAAGAGACAACTCCTCCATTTGGATGAGGTATATGTTGTCTGAAACTATGAAAATATGAAATTTGAACCAAAAAATTGAGAAGGTCATAAAAATCACATAAAAAAATTTGAACAAATTACCCAAATTCCCCGATCACCAATGAACCACCACACCGAATCTATTTTATTTTATTTGAATTATTTTTAAGTTCAGATGAGATTTGACAAAAGTGGCCGATGCATTCTTGGAACTCTAACCCTCTCAAAAATTTCTATATGCATTCTCTGTACATAATCATATATGCATTGATTCTCTGTACATAATTGATCCTGTTCTGTTTTACATGGTAATCTGGCGTTGATACCTTTGAATCCGGTCTAACAAAGCGTTGGCTTTACGCCTCGCTCTAGACGTACCAGTCAAGCTCAGATCTATCAGCGCCTGCGTGTATCCTCCGCCTCTGTCGCTGTTTTTCATTTCCTTCAAGTATCTCGGATCGTTTGAGCAAAGCGCCGACAGAATCACCACGGCGTTCTCCCTGTTGCGAGGGGACCCTTCAGCTTTGATGTATTCCATCAATAAAGACAGCGCTCTGGCTTCCCCTATGGCCCTAGCTCCCTCCTCATGGCTCGAGAGAATAGTCAGAATTGCCAGAGATTCATCCCCCATTACTCTCTCGGGACTTCTCATGAATTCGAGCAGGAGGGGCACCAGCCCCGCTCTCACGCTCTTGCTCCTGTTACCCGGAGGATATATGCACAGATTGAACAGCGCAGAAGCGGCGTCCTTCTTACCCCTGGCGTTTCCATCCCTGAGAAGCTCCACCAGAGGAGGGATGGCATCGCAAGCTCCGATTCGTGCCTTGTTTTCCTCCAACGCAGACAGACTGAACAGAGCCGCGGCGGCGTTTTCCCTGGCGGCCATGTTACCACTTCTCAGAACCTCCACGACGGGCGGAATTCCTCCTTTCTCTGCAATCAGACTCTTATTCGGCTCGTGGATCGAGAGATTCAGCAGGGTCGTCACCACATGCTCTTGGGTCTCCGAATCGGAGCTTAACAACAGAGGAATCAAGATTGGTATTATCTGGGCCTCTCCAATGTAGGCCCTGTATGATGGCTGCTTCCTCGTTAAGGCCCGGAGCTCCCGTGCAGCTTCTCTCCGCTTGGATTGATAGTCCCCTGAGAGCTTATCCACCAATGTAGTGACATATTTTCTCTCTTCCGGCGTAATTATCACGCCGTTGGTCACATCGGCGGTATTGCTTGGGGGATCTAATCCATGCGCCTCGCACCACCGCTCAATGATCATTCCCAACAGATAATTGGGCGTAAGGATGAAATGGGGTAGTAACTGCTGTGTTTTTGGACATGTTCGATGGCCTGCGTCTAGCCACGCCTGGATAAATGTTCGGTCATATGTCTGCATCATATCCCACCCACCATAGATATCAGAATACAATGTTTTGTTTAGTTTCATCTTACAATAAAATGCTTATTTATAAAAAAGATTCCATAAGAAAATATTAAAACAATAAAATGCTGTATCTATATGTACATTAAATTTCTCAATTTTCAAATCTAGATTTTACATTAAGCAAAATCTTGATAAAAACGCGTGATAAAATTATTTCTACAACAAAATATAAAAACCACAAAACGCATAAAATTATTTCTATAACAACAGAATGCTTTGTTTGTATAAAAATCTTCCCCAACAAAATATTAATACAATAAAATACTTTATTGATCTAGAGATTAAATTTCAATTTTCTAATGATTACCTGTCCCGTAGCCAGGACGACTGGATCTCTGATGAGCTTTGAAGAGATGGGGCAGAGAAAACAGTCTGGAACGCCAATGGCATCCAACTTTTCTGAGAATGGTCTCTTGTCATTCTCCGCCTTGTTGTTGTGGCATATTAGTTTGCTGTTCTTGAGAGTGGCGACAATGCGAGAGATCTCATCAAATAACTCAGTCCTGCAGTCGTCCTCATCTGCTATCAGATGCACAAGCCTCTTCAACTCTCTTTTTAGCTCTGAATTTGAACGGAAATTTTCTATGCTGGCGATACTCAGGGATTCATCCTCGCCATGAGACTGTTGCTGGGCGGTCGGGGAATTATCCATATGAACAGCTCTTGTCATGGCTGCAGAACAGATCTGCAGAAAACAAAAAACCCAATTCAGCTCTTGTCATGGTTGCGGGACAGATCTGAGAAAACAAAATACCAATTCAGTTCTTTTCATAATTGCGGGACAGATCCGAGAAAACAAAAAACCCAATTCAGAGATGAACAGAAATAGGAAACCATACGAATTCAGAGAACGGGCTTCGAATCATTCTGGAATGAAAGGAATGAAATCCCCACTTCTTGATGTTCCTTCTTCAACAAATGGTTTGTGGCAGTGGCCAGGCCATATACGCCCCCCGAAATAACTGGCTTCTACCCTGAGGCGCGCCCTGCCCTGAAGCCTGGCAAAATAATTGGGAGTTTCCCAAAATATGCCACTCCCATCGCCACTGGCCATGGCATTTGGAATAGACGTAAAAGTGTTTTGCTCGTGGGCTCCCCCGTGCCATTGCCGGGCCCCACGGTTTCCCACCTAATTATCTCCATGCACCCTCGACAACGTAATTAAAGCCGCACATATCGAATCTATTTCATCATACTTTGCGATGGTGTTGACGAAAATATGTCTTGCCGGCCACTCTTCGCCGGAATCTGGCAAAGGAAGTCGCATTTCGATTATCGAGAGGGAAACTCATCATCCCGAGGTTACATGTGTCAAACGCCAAAAACGCCAAGCCATTTTTAATGGGGAATTGTGGGAAGATTGTCTTTTTTGAGGTTTAGTATGTGTGTATGGTTTGTTTTGACAGCAGTTCAAAATTTCTTCTGAGTTGTTTGGTATTTGAGTTATTAATTTTTTTATTATTTAGGTTACTTGAAAATTAGACAATTTTATTTATAGTATAACTTTGATCATCTATAAAATATATTTTTTTAATTTATGATCATTTGTAAAATATAGATTTTTGATTTATTTTAAGTTGTAAAATTTTAATTATTTATAATTAAAAAATAAAAATACGTTAGGTTTATTATTGGAAAGAGAGTATTTTTATTATAAGATTAGCTTTTTTTCTTATTTTTAGAATAAGATTTTGGAATGATTTGATTTGGAATCTTTCAACTTGATATTTTATCTGCAAAATGATCTTATAAATTATTATTATTTTTTTAAACATTTTGGAATAAATTAATAAATTTTAGTTCATTTAATTTTTTTCAAAGCAAATTTTACTATTAATTAATTTTTTTAAATATTTTTATGATCTAAATTATCTTAAAAATATCAAAATTTTTAGGGAAATTTCCTATTCATAAAGTGGAATTATTTTTATGATCTAAATTATCTTAAAAATATCAAAAAATTTTGGGAAATTTCCTATTCATAAAGTGGAATTATAACTTTAAAAAAAAATCTTATTTGATTTAGTTAAAAGTGGAACTATAACTTTAAAAAAAAAATCTTATTTAATTTAGTTAAAAATTTCAAAAAAAAACAAAAAAAAATGTATTTATCATCTTTTGAACTTACTCCCCACCAAGATTGAAATTCCAAAAGGATACATATTTCCAAGTTGTATGATGGGTACATTGGAGTGTTGGCTAGATATTTCCAAACTGTTTGATGATGGGTACAATGGAGTGTTGAAAATATTTGATAGCTGAATTGTCTAATTTACCCATTTCTTAATAAATTTAAGATTCTAATTTACCCATTTTTTAATAAATTTAAGATTCCAAAAAGACTCTTGGAAAAGGTACATCTTAATAAAGATTGAATTTGGTTTACAAAATTTGTATAAAAATGCATTTTAATTAAAATAATAATGAAATTTCATACTTTAAAAGATTATGTCAAAAATCAAATTATTTGGTTTTTAGAAATTCTTACTAGAGCACTTCGGTACTTTGTTATCTAGTGACAATTTTTTGGGGTAAATATGTCTATAAAAATTCTTGAGGGAAAATTAGTGTTGAGAATTATTTTATTATGTTAAAGGATCTTGTAACACGGATAATGACCCACTGAGAGAAATACAAATGTAGACTAACCTGACAAGGGATGACCTATTGTACAATCAATTATGGCACACATGACTGTCTCTTTTGTGACCCACGAATATCTATGACTTTCCCCACTCTGACCTGCGAATGTCTGTGAATGTCTCCTCTGTGACCGATGGATATGTACAGAAAGTTCGTACGACAAACTTAGTACAATTTGACTCTTTCCTTTGGCTTTCTTCTGTTGAAACCCACCTGTGTATGCCTTTGTTCTCTCTTCTCCTTGACTTGTATGATCTCTAGATGAAGGTCATTCTTCGCCTATTCAAGATCTTGAACCACAGTCCTTTGTGATCCAATACCCTGTTTCAAGTCCCTCAACACCTGTCAAGTGTAATCTTTGGTCCTCTTGAATCATCGTCCTTCGTGATCCAAGCACTCAAGCAAAGGTCCTTCTCTACTCTTGAGTGTGACCTTGGAGACTCCACACTAGCAAAGGTCATCCTTTTCTATCCGTGTGAATTATATCTTCCTTCTTCTCCTAGCATTTCTTTTATAATCATGAGTTACAATCTATTTCTAATCTCAAAAGTGATCTACGGTTGAGATTACTTCTCACACTCACTTTTAGATTTAGGTTACATGCTGGATGCTAAGAAATTTTAGCATGTTTCATAAATAAATCAATTAACTAATTACATAATTAATTAATAAAATCATTTTACTTTAATAATTCCTTTAACTAAAGTAAATTCAAGAGTAGAAGGCTTTGGACGATTTCCACACGTCTAGACACATAGACCTGTGCGAAAACACCTGTCTGATGCTACCACTAACGTCAACACTCCCTCTTAGCGAGGAAGGTATTTCCCGAAGAGCCACCTGGAACTGGTTCTTCCTCCGACTCTGGCACAATGTCACACACATCGTCCTGCATATCGGCATTCGTCCAACCTTGTTGGTCAACTGCTCCCTAAATATTGGAAGTCTCGGAATCAATGATGCTACATATCAATGCCACAAAGTTTGAAAACTTCGTCGAAGGTTTTATGTCCCTCAATGTGCTCCTAGAAGCTTCCTTCTCCTTAGCATCCATCAATGTCATCTCGTACCAATTTAGTCTCTTGACAGAACTAGAAGGGCCTAACTCCCTCTTCCCATATGAAGTTTTACTCCCCACACTGGAAGTCTGTGAACTATGCTCATATTTCGATTGTTCACCCTTAGAAGTCCCCTACTACTCGTCCTTTTTCACTAGCATCGATCCATGATCCAAGATCCCCTTGTATCCTCTTATAGGTTGGCCCTACAAATGGTATAACCTATCCTCTTTGACACCAATTCTCATTGTTGTGTTAGGGATAGCTCCCTCTGAACATATGAATACTTGCCCTCTCTGAAAAGTAACTGCAAAACCCATGTCCTTCAAAACTGAAATTGAGAGCAAGTTCTTCTTCAGTTCTGGTACATACAACACATCTTCCACCTCCAGAAAACCTCCTGACTTGAGATGGAACCTGACTGTCCCAAATCCTTCTACACCATACTTGGCATGAGTGCTAAGATCCACATGTAAACCTGAGTCTGTATTTGACCAACTGGTGAACAACACATGTGTCATTGTCATGTGACGAGAAGCACCATTGTCCAAGTACCACACACTCCTTGAGTAGGTGTTGGTAGAGAGGCATGTGAACATTGAGAATTCCTTCTCAAACTTTGCTACAAACTCATCTAGCTACGTCTTTGTTGATGTTGTTGTCTGTGTCTTTCCTTGCCTCTTCTTCTCCGGACACTGTGATGCATAATGCCCAAACTTGTGGCACATGAAGCACTTGATTTTACTCAAGTCCTTCTTTCCTGGCTGTGAGGTTGAATCCTCACTATTACCCTGCTTGTTGGAACCCTTTCCTTTTCCCTTCGTTGTCTTACTAACAAGGGCCAAGTTCTCCTCCTCTCCATCTTCCTTCTTGCTACTCTTAGAATCCTCCCGAGTCTCTTCCTGGATGCAATCATCCCAAAGTGCCAATATGAGATATTCTCTCGAGCACAAACTCCTTTTAGAAATGGTTCCCATGAATTGGTAAGTCCATTCAATGCCACATTCATGAGCTCTGCGTCCTCTGTTTTCTCCCCTACGACTGCAATTTCATCACGCACCTGTGTGATCCTCATAAGGTAGCTAGTAACATTGTCTGATCTAGACATCTGAACCGATATGATTTTATTCCTTAAGATCATCTTCCTATTCATGTTATTTCTTTGGAATAAACTTACCAAGGCATCAAACATATCTTTGACCTTTGTCTTCTCATTTAGGTGTGGGATTAGATGATCCTTCACAGAATCTAGGAGGACTCTTTTTGCTTTGATCTCCTTCTTGTCGTGAGTATCTAAAGCTGTCGGGTCGATTGGTGGAGTAACTGCTTTATCCACTAACTCCCAAAGGTCATACTCCTTCAACGCCAAAGTAACTCTTGTTTTCCACGATAGGAATTTGGATGCTCCATCCAATTTGTCTTCAACTCTCAACAATGATGTTGTCATCCCTAAGACATGATAAACTGCCCTGGAAGTAACCTATTGCTGGAAAAATGTTCTTGTACTGATCTAGCTTCCCTTCAGAGCATGACCTCTGATACCATGTAGAAATTCTTACTCCAACACCTAGGTACTTTGTTATCTAGTGATTTCCTTATTGCAATCTTATTAGCAAGTCACAAAAAAATAATACACTACTGAAATACACAATATCATGCAGCGGAAGCATAAACTACGAAACCAAATCAAGCACACATGAACACCATAATTTTTGGGTAAATACTCCTTAGGGAAAACCAGTGCTGAGAATGATTTTATTATGCTAAAATTAAGGATCCCATAACAGGGATAATGACCCACTTAGAGAAATACAATTGCAGACTAACTTGGCAAGGGTTGGCCCGTTGTACAATCAATTCTGGCACACTTTTCTAGGCATCTGCAATTGTCTCTTCTGTGACCCACAAATATTTGTGACTTTCCCCACAGTGAGCTGCAGATGTCCGTGACTTTCTCCTATGTGACCTACGGATATGTATGGAAAGTCCGTACGAAAAAATATGTACAATTTGAATCTTTCCTTTGGCTTTCTTCTGCTGAAACCCACCCGCGTACATGCCTATGTTCTCTCTTCTCCTTGACCTATATGATCTCTAGATGAAGGTGCTTCTTCACCTATCCAAGATCTCGAACCACTATCCTTCATGATCCAATACTCTATGTTGACTCCCTCAACACTTGTCATGTGTAATCCTTGGTCCTCTTGAATCATCGTCCTTTGTGATCCAAACACTTGAGCATAGGTCCTTCTTTACTACTGAGTGTGACCTTGGAGACTCCACATTAGAAAATGTCCTCCTTTGCTACCTGTGTGAATTGTATCTTCCACCTTCTCCTAACCTTGCTTTTATAATCATGAGTTATAATCTATTTCTAGTCTCAAAAGTGATTTACGATTGAGGTTACTTCTCACGCTCACTTTTAGATTTAGATTACACACTACATGCTAAGTACTTTTAGCATGTTTCATAAATAACTCAATTAACTAATTACATAATTAATTAATAAAATCAATTTACTTTAATAATTCCTTTAACTAAATTACATTCAAGAGTAGAAGACTTTGGACGATTTCCACATGTCTAGACACATAGACCTGTAAGGAAATATTTGTTCGATGCTACCACAATATCTCTGGCACTTCTCCCATCATTATCTCCAAGGGGTTGTTTGCTGTCACGTTTCAGGTAATCTTCGACCCCATGCCAGACATCTTCTCTTTGCGTGGAAGCTTTCTCCTTCATGTCCTCTCCAGCGTCCTCTCGAGCGATTTTTCCTCGCGGTGGTTAGACTTCCAGCGATTTCTCAACGGACTCACTGACTCTTTCACCAAAAAATGGTCCGCTCCACTAAAACGTTTGTGCTCGATGAATAGGGTTTCCTCTGCACATGGGACACGTTCTTTGTGTGCAACTGACATATTCTCCTTCTTTGTGCCTTCTCCTCGACTCTCATAGACCTTCACTAGACCTTAGCTCTGATACCACTTGTTGGACTTCATGCCTGCAAACCGAATGAATGAACAAAAAAGAAGAAGATAATAACACACAACACACACACAAACAACACACAACACACACACAAACAGTGACAAACAAAAATGGAGGCAATGGTATTCTTATTACTCAGCCAAACCAATGGAGAAATGAATACAAATCTCAAGAAGCTCCTCAATGACTTCTAAATGTAATGAGGAGTGATCTCAAGCGTTTCCAAACATACTAAAAGCCAAACACTTGAGATCCTCTAAATGTAAATGCAAAAATATGTGTTATCACAACCCAACAATCATAAATAAAACTTAAATTTAGTAAAAAAATAACATTCTTCTCAAAATTCTATAACAAACTTATTATTGTAATTTTCTTCAAAAATATCCTAAACAAATTGTCCAAAAATTTTATTCTCCTTACCCCTACCCCATTGACCTTAAACCATATGAATTTAAATAACCCAATCCAAATAGCCAAAATTTCAAAAGAATAAACAGCAGGAGATAAAAAGGAACTCACGGTAAATGTTGAAGTCGTCTTATTAACTCAATTCTGTGCTCTGGTAAGGTCAGCTACGTGAATTATCATAACCGTTCCAGATACTTTATCGGTCGGAGTTTTATTACATTCAGGTCAGCTACATGAATTATCACCACCGATCCAGATCCGAAGTTTTATTACATCCAGGTCAGCTGCATGAATTATGACACCACCGATCTACATACTTTATTGGTCAGAGTTTCATTTATTTCATCCATAATGTCGTGTCGTTATCCCTACAAACAGACACGGGCCATTCTTCTTCTTTACTTCACTAGTCAATGCCAAACAACGCGCTGGAAAATTGAATGTTATTTATAAACTTGACACGTTGAACTCAAACTGATTATTCCGTCCTTCTGGGCTCCAGCAAGCCGTAAAGTCGATGGAGGAGAAATGGAGTACCTAAACAATACAATAATGTCCCTTGCGACTCATGCATCATCATGCCGAAAGCGTTTTGAACTGTAGACAAGCACAGACTCCACAAACTGCGGCCAATAATGTGGAGAGGCCACTGTCCCGCCTCTGGTAGATGAAGGGGAAACCGACAAATCTCCAAATAAAACAACCTCAAT
>JASDQU010109442.1:45445-58340 GCA_032191745.1 Picea mariana
TCCATACCTCCTCAGGAATTTTGCATTCTATTGTTGTTGATGGTGATCGATTCACCAGATAACAAGCTGTAGATACAGCTTCTGCCCATAGTTCCTGTTGCTCTGGTAGATCAAAGGGAAACCAGCAAATCTCCAAATAAAACAACCTCGATCAAATAATTTATTGTTTGGCCACATTCTACTCAATGCTCTTCTAACTATTTATAGACAAAACAAAGTTGTAAATCTCCTCTCCCACCAATTTACAGTAAACAACGAACGTTGAATAATGCAAAGTTGTAAAACTTCCACCAATTTACTGTATACAACAAACTCTGAGTAATGTAAAGTTGTAAAACTTCCACCAATTTACTGTCTACAACAAACTCTGAATAATACAACAAATTTGGTTTTGTAATTTAAGCAAAACCATACCATCTGGAATAACTCAATGACTCGTTGGTGGTTCATAAGGAAGCAAACTTTCATTTGTGACAAATGTGCTAGATGCCTTTGACTTTTGGACAGTTAACCTGTTTCTTATGTGCCAGAATGACTATTTCTTAACCAAACATAAACAAAATAAGAATACTAATAAAAATGATTAAGTCATATATAAAATTTAAAACTAATCAATAAATTGCAATATTAATGATTATGGCTAAGTCATATGTAAAAAATAAAAAAAAATTGAAATATTAATGATTAAGCCACATGCATGAGAATGAAAAAAATAGAACTGATCAATATATCGCAATGATCTACTGTTAAAATCTTTCATGCACATGATGGGAATTTACTGTTAAAAACGTTGATGCACATGATGGGAATTTACTATTGAAACTTTAATTTTAAAATATGAAAACTTTAATTTTCAAATATGTCCGTCCATATGGTGTGAATAAAGATAAAGATTCAGAATGATTGAAAACACACAATTAGTAACATAGCTGAAATAGAAAAGAAAACATCTTCTACCCGACACTTTGATTGTTCGGACATCGATCAAGATGATTCAACAACCCAAGATAGGCACGATGACTCAACATCTCAACAAGAAGTCTATAAAGGATCCTTCCACAACATAAGTGAGGTGGATTTCGACTCAATTTCGTGGTTCAGCATCTCAACAATGATTTGACTGGGTGGGTTCTGTAAGTGATTGAAGTTGCACTTTTGCATTTGCATATCAAAATCAAAAGTAGTAACAATGATGTGGATATTGGGTTGGGCACTATCTAAATCAAAATTATAGTAACAATGATGTGGATGTGGATATTTTGTTGGAAGCTTTAATTTGGGTTTTAGTTATATTATATCTATGTTGCACGAGTTTCGGAAACGTGGATACAGTGTCTGGAACAAGTAGAAGTTTCCCTCAAATTTACAGGAAACTTGAATTTGAAAGTGGCAATAATATATATTAAAAACATTATTGCCACTTTCAAATATTATTAAAAAAATATTTTAGATTACAATGATACTTTAGATTACAATGTATAGAGATATTGATACATTTTAAATCTTATTTCAATAAAATTGAAGTTGATTCGAGGACAATGTTTCTCCTATTGCAACAACTACAATATTAAAATTATTAATTTAATTCGTGCTAATAATTATATGAATATATTTAATACAACGATGAAACTTTAATATCCATAAATATTCCATTAGAAAATGAGAAACAAAATTGAAAATACATATATACAATTTTAACATCTTTTTAAAATTAAACTTTACATATATAAACTTTAAACATCTTTGTAAATTTGAAGCATTATTCTTTTTTTATTGAAAAAAACAAAATAGTACTACTCTTCTAATATGAAAATAAAATCCCCGGATGGGGTGACACGTAGTTCTTCAATGCCACATAGGGTGGAGCCAGGCTCGACCATAAATAAGGCAGGCCGACTCCCATCCCCTCATCATTAAGGATGGGAGCAAGCCTTAACCACTAGGCTCACGCCATGGGACTTCTCCCTCGTGTGAACAGTCTAGAGGCACTGGAAGTAAATGTTGGAGGAATGATAGTGGAACATGTCTCATAGCTCCCCCCGGATATCATCCAAACTAGCCATGGCTCCCTCCATTTCGCATTTGGCTCACACTAGGCTGGCAATTTTGAGCTCTGGTGTGGCCACCAGAATACCCTCTGCATCTTAGTCATCTGAATTGTCATCCCAATGCCGCGAGAGAGGGGGAAGCCACGTCGTGGCTTAGCCTGGTACACCTTCACTACAAGGCAGAAGAGACAACAACGGCTGGAGCATGCATCGTCGATGGCTTGAACTCATATTGCGTGCATGGCAAAGACGGTATGGTTGCCTCCCATGGCGTATAAGGAGGAGGTCTTCCCGGAGGAGCCAATTCAGATTCCTCTGGAGCCTCTTCTTTTCACAGTGCCAGAAAACTGGCAGCCACCAAGAAGCCTCCTGGGGGAAGTCACTAAGGCTGTCACTGTGGAGCATCAAGGACACAACACCATGGAGGCTCAACTTGAGGAGTTACCCACTTGCTACATCGAGGAGCAGGTTCTGGAAGAGCTGGCTTCTCAGGATGTTGCACTCGCAACTGGCTACAATTCTTCTAGAGCCATGGAGAGCGATAAGGACTAGAATAAGCGGGTAGAGGAATAGGGTTAGGGTGCAACAATAGAGTAGCAGAGCAGGGAAGCAAAAAGGGAGGCTGCGAAGACCAAGGCGGTTGGCACGTCGAAGGAGGGTGGTGAGGTCCTTGCGCCACCTCCCATATCAACTATGCAGGAATAGTGGTGTGTCTCACCACCATTCTTCCATCTGGAGCATCTATAATTGATGTTTGATTTGAGAAGCCAGATGACAGACCAAGTCTACTGTGGCACTCTCATGAGCCAATGTATTGACATGTTGTACGACACCTTCTCCAATGCACCAGCAGTGAAATGATGCCCGACCTGTGTGCAACCCTACATGATGCTAGCTCGGGAGGGAAAACAAGATGAAGATGTTGACATGGCCACCTCTGAGGCCATCGGGTAATTGCTTATGGTTATGGTTATAGATTCAGTTAGCTTAGAACTTTCATGGTCTAAACTAGTCCTATTTTCTATCTTTTTGGTTAATGTTCAAACTATGGGCTCCCATCTGTCTTGGTTTTCTATGGGCAGGAAAGATGGCGGACCACCTGTTTTTGATAGGGATATCAAAGGATGTGAACTCTTCCAGTTTCCGCTAATTTGGCGGAACAACTAGCAACCTAAGAACATATGTTTATTTTTTCCAATAATATAATAAGATCTACCTCTTTTTTACTTAAAAAATAAATATGAAAATATAATAAAAGTCAATGATGTGGTTGGTTGATATCAACCACAGAGTGGAGCAAATGCTTTTGACTTTCATGTTTAATTTGGGCTTGAAGGAAAACATTAGTGCATTAAAAGTTTTTCATATCCACAACTATAAAGTGATTATTATTAAGATTTTTTACTTTACTAATTTTTGAAATAATATTTACCTGTAGTTTAATCTTAGTTTTATAGTGATATTTTGAATAAATATAATGAAAATATTTGTAAGAAATTATGTATTTGTAATAAATGAATAAATATATTTACATTTTAATTTAATACAATTCTAATTTAAAGCTCTTCTTTTAGGACATTGGTTTCCAAGCTCCCATTTCTTTGATGTTGAAGCTCCCAAAAAGATCCCAAGTTCCCAAAAGAGTTCCCAACCAATTGGGGACGTTCCCAACTAGTTCCCAAGCTCCCGGAACTTCGGGAGATTGGGAACTAGATGTTGAAAATGCTGGGAGCCTCGTGCAACTATGTATTATATTTCTATTTATAAGAAAAAAATATAAATATTTATGATGAGGTAATTTGTTGTTAGATATTTGATTATGATGATGTAGATACTTTATCTTATTTAATGTTGTTCTACTTAGTTTTGATGATGCAGTATATAGTTAGATATTCACTTAATGTTGTTTCATTATTACATTTACATTTTTTACTTGAAAATGGAATAACTATATTTTGTGTTTTGGTTAAGGATTTATATTTATCAATTTTATTTACTAGATGGCTAGGCTTAGTGTTTTTTAGTTAAAGATCTATATCTGTTATATTTGCATATGCGGAAACACAAATATCACATAAGACAATCAATAATATGGAGACAAGAAACACAACAATTTACGTGGTTCACCTAAACGTTGGGCTACGTCCACCAAGCATAGGTATCGGTTGTCTTATTATTTAGATCAAAGAGACTACATCAGGCTCACACTCATCTCACACACCTGATTACACCATTTCCCCAATTCCCCTTTTTGCCTCTATGGGCTTACATTAATAATGAACATATTTAGATTAGTTACACAACTAATTCTAAACTTGTGCGTTGATACCAAATTGGCAGCTTTGGTTGAACAAACTACTATAAAATAGGCTCCACTAAATCTGCTCATATCTACCAAATCTGGGAAATTCATTGGCATATTCAACAATCTCCACCTTGACAACAATTAACCTGATACCTTGCTCCTTCTTTTGTTCATCACTTTTTCTGCAAGCCAAAAGAAACCAAGCACCATCGTAGCTTCTCTAACAGTACTGGTTTTTTGAACATGTATGCGCAGTTCTCTTTTGTATGCACTTTTTCAAGAGAGACTCCACCTTCATCGATGACATGTCTTACAAAATGGTACTTGATAGGTATATGTTTTGTTTTACTGTGATAGGTTGGATTCTTAGCCAAGTGAATAACACTCTGATTGTCACAAAGTAACTTTACCTTGTTCTGCATCCTTCCAAACTCACCAAACAAACCTTTCAACCAAACTGCCTCTTTGCAAGCATGTGAAGAAGCTACATATTCTACTTCTGTAGTGAATAAAGCAACACTGTTTTGTAGCTTTGACATCCAACTAATAGCTCCACCTGCAAGAGTAAAGACACACCTTGAAGTTGACCTTCTCTTGTCCAGATCACCTACAAAATTAGAATCAACATATCCACATACTAACTCATGACCACTATTATAGGTGATACAATAATCACTTGTGCCCCTTAGATATCGAAGCACCCATTTCGCTGCTACCCAGTGCTCTTTACCTAGATTTTCCATATACCTATTGACAACCCGAACTACATGTGAAATGTCTGGTCTTGTACTAACCATCGCATACATTATACTTCCTACTGCATTAACATATGGTATTCGAGACATATATTCCTTTTCTTCTTTTGTACTAGGACATAAACTTGAAGAAAGATTAAAATGGGAAGCCAAAGGGATTGCAACTGGTTTCACATCATTCATACCAAAACTCAAAAGTATCTTCTCAACAGAATTTTGTTGTGACAACCAAAGCTTACCATTCCTCATGTCTATGAATATCTCCATGCCCAAAATTTGCCTTGCTACTCCTAGATCTTTTATATCGAACGTCCCATCCATATTAGCCTTTAACTTGTTGATCTCAGTTATGATTTTGCTTGCTAAAATCATATCAACAACATACAATACTAAGATAATGAATATGCCATTATTCAATTTCTTAAAGTAGACACAATGATCATACTTACTCCTTGTATAATTCTGGCTCACCGTGAAAGAGTCAAATTTCTTGTACCATTGTCTGGGCGACTGCCTCAGACCATACAATGATTTCTTGAGCCTGCAAACAAATTTCTTGCTGCGATTCTGAACGAACCCTTCCAGTTGTTCCATGTAAATTTCATCATCCAAATCTCCATGTAAGAAAGCAGTTTTAACATCTAGTTGCTCCAAATCCAAATCAAGCAATGCAACTAATGCTAACACAATTCGAATTGAAACAGTCTTTACAACTGGTGAAAAAATCTCATGAAAGTCAATACCTTCTTTCAGAGAATACCCTTTCGCAACCAGCCTTGCCTTGTACCTTTCCACCTTATCATCAACACCCTTCTTCAGCTTGTAGACCCACTTGCAACCTACATTTTTTCTGTCTCTTGGAAGTTCTAACAGGTCCTATGTAGCATTCCTCTCTAATGAATTCATTTCATCCTTCATCACTTCTTTCCATTTATCACTATTCGAACCCTTCACAGATTCCTGATAGCATGAAGGTTCATCATCATTAGTACTTAAAGAAACCGATGAAACAAAATCATCATACCTTCTTGGAGGAACTCTAACCCATGTAGATCTCCTTAGGGAAGTTTGTGGCTCATCCACAATCTGTTGACTGTCATCATCAACCATGTCTTCCTCTGCTGCAGGAGTCTCTTCATGAACATCTTCTGAAACTTGTTCATGTTCACCTTCATTGGTTTCAAACTGAATTTACTGATACTTTGGTGTTTCTTCCTGTTTCATTTGAACATCTACATTTGATTTGATGAGAGATGATTCATCAAATATTACATCTCTGTTAATGGTGATCTTGTGGGAAGTAGGATCCCACAACCTGTACCCCTTAATACCATCACCATATCCAACAAAGATAAGTCTTTTTGATTTTTGGATCTAATTTAGAACGTTGATGTTTCAGAATTAGAGCATAGGCATCACAACCAAAAACTTTAAGATTAGAATAATTACAAGGGTGACCTGTCCATACCTCCTCAGGAATTTTGCATTCTATTGTTGTTGATGGTGATCGATTCACTAGATAACAAGTTGTAGATACAACTTCTGCCCATAGTTCTTGCTGCAATTTGGCATTACTCAACATACTCCTTGCTCTCTCTAGAAGAGTCATGTTCATGCGTTCAACAACTCCGTTTTGCTGATGAGTATAGGTAGTGGTTTTATGCTTATCGATCCCAAATTCCTTGCAATAATTCTCAAACTCCATTGACGTAAATTCACCACCATTATCAGTTCTTAAACATTTAATGGATCTATCGGTGCTCTTTTCCACTAAAGCTCTAAACTGCTTGAAAACTGTAAATACATCAGCCTTACTCTTTAACATGTAGATCCACACCTTCCTAAAGAAATCATCTATAAAAGTTACAAAATATGATGATCCTTCATACAAAATAGTAGGCGATGGTCCCCAAACATCAGAATGAATATAGTCTAGGGTTCCTTCACTGGTGTGTCTTCCGGTTTTAAATCTCTTCCTATTCTATTTTCCATAAATACAGTGCTTGCATAAATTTAAATATAAAGACTTTAGACTAGGAAGTAACTTGCAATCAATTAATACCTTTAATCCTTGTTCACTTATATGACCCAACCGTTGATGCCACAGTTGAACATAATCACTGTCGTTCTCAGATACCACTATCACATGATCTGATTCAGTCCTCCCTTCTAATAGAAACATGTTACCAACCTTCTTTGCTTTCATAACCAGTAGAATTCCTTAGTAGACCTTCATAACTCCACCTTGAACAATAGTCTTGTAACCTCCTGTGTCTAAGACTCCCAAAGAGATTAGGTTCTTTCTCAGCTCAAGTACATGTCTTACATCAGTTAGTATTTTAACAGTTCCATCAAACATTTTAATTCAAATGCTACCAATTCCCACAACTTTAGATGAAATATCATTACCCATGTAAAATAATCCATTAATATAGACTAGTAAGTAATAAACTAGTGTCTATGAATACACATGTGGTTTGAAGCACTAGAATCTAATAGCCATTGTTGATCATGACGTGAACCAATACTAATTGATAAAATTTCATCAACCATACCTGAACCTGTTGCCGAACCTGTTTCAATTGCATTTTCTTCCTTCATCTCTTTTGAAGGGTCTTCTTTGGAGGCTTGGTGTTGCTTCCAACAGTCCTTCTTCAGGTGTCCATATTTGCCACAAAACCAGCACTTGAGCTTTCTCTTTCTTCCCTTCGACTTTGACTGAGAAAAATACCTCTGACCTTGTCCTCTTTCTTTTGGTCTGCCTCTAATCACCAATGCCTCAGATGTAGAGGTTTCTAGATTGGATTTATTCCTTATTTCCTCAGACAGTAAAGCTCCAACAGTATCATCAAACTCAATACTTTCTATTGAACTAAAACTAATAGAGGTAACAAAGTGATCCCATGACGTGCGCAAAGAACACAATAAAGTAATTGCCTTGTATTCGGATTCAAATTTCACTCCCATGCTATCCAAGTGGACTAGAAGAGTATTGAAAGTATTCAGATGATCAACTATTTTCGTACCTTCCTTCATGCACAAACTGTAAAATTGCCTTTTCAGGAAGATCCGTTTTGTCAAGGATTTCATCATGTACATGCTTTCCAGCTTTGACCACAAACTGACTACTGTCTTCTCTGTAACAATATTGAACAATACGTCGTTGGCCAAACAAAAGCGTATGGCACTCAGTGCTCTCGCATACATCTCATCCCAATCTTCGTCTGTTATGGACGCGGGATGCTTTGCTTTTCCCAAAAGCACCTTCACCACTCCTTGTTGCACGAGCAGATCATGCATCTTAACCTTCTAGATCTCGAAATTGTTCTTGCCATTAAACTAGGAAACCAAATCAAGCACACATGAACACCATAATTTTTGTGTAAATACTCCTGAGGGAAAACCAGTGCTGAGAATGATTTTATTATGCTAAAATTAGGGCTCCCATAACAGGGATAATGACCCACTTAGAGAAATACAATTGCAGACTAACTTGGCAAGGGTTGGCCCGTTGTACAATCAATTCTGGCACACTTTTCTAGGCATCTGCAACTGTCTCTTCTGTGACCCGCAGATATCCGCGACTTTCCCCACAACGAGTTGTAGATGTCCGTGACTTTCTCCTATGTGACCTATGGATATGCACGGAAAGTCTGTATGAAAAAATCTGTACAATTTGAATCTTTCCTTTGGCTTTCTTCTGCTGAAACCCACTTGTGTACATGCCCATGTTCTCTCTTCTCCTAGACCTATATGATCTCTAGATGAAGGTGCTTCTTCACTTATCGAAGATCTTGAACCACAATCCTTCGTGATCCAATACTCTATGTTGACTCCCTTAACACTTGTCATGTGTGATCCTTGGTCCTCTTGAATCATCGTCCTTCATGATCCAAACACTTGAGCATAGGTCCTTCTTTACTACTAAGTGTGACCTTGGAGACTCCACACTAGAAAATGTCCTCCTTTGCTACCTATGTGAATTGTATTTTCCTCATTCTCCTAACCTTTCTTTTATAATCATGAGTTATAATCTATTTCTAATCTCAAAAATGATTTACGATTGAGGTTACTTCTCACGCTCACTTTTAGATTTAGATTACACACTGCATGCTAAGTACTTTTAGCATGTTTCATAAATAACTCAATTAACTAATTACATAATTAATTAATAAAATCAATTTACTTTAATAATTCCTTTAACTAAATTACATTCAAGAGTAGAAGACTTTGGACGATTTCCACACGTCTAGACACATAGAGCTGTAAGGAAGTATTTGTTCGATGCTACCACAATATCTCTGGTGCTTCTCCCATCATTATCTCCAAGGGGTTGTTTGCTGCCACGTTTCAGGTAATCTTCAACCCCATGCCAGACATCTTCTCTTTGCGTGGAATCTTTCTCCTTCATGTCCTCTCCAACGCCCTCTCGAGCAATTTTTCCTCGCGGTGGTTAGACTTCCAGCGATTTCTCAACGGACTCACTGACTCTTTCACCAAAAAATGGTCCGCTCCACTAAAACGTTTGTGCTCGACAAATAGTGTTTCCTCTGCAAGTGGGACAAGTTCTTGTTAGAATTAATGATTAATTTAGAGTTGGTTTTGGTTTGTTGGAGTTGTTGAGATATTCTCTCAACCTCTCCCTCCACAAGTGGAATCGGTTGGATTTGAATCCAACTATATATATGTGTATTGTGTTGTGCTTCAGTGCAATAATACAATCTATTGTTTGTGTGTTATTTCTGTGCAATAATACAATCTATTTGTTTGTGTGTTATGAAAATTTTAACTTTCAAATATGTCCGTCCATATGGTGTGAATAAAGATAAAGATTCAGAATGATTGAAAACACACAATTAGTAACATAACTGAAATAGAAAAGAAAACATCTTCTACCTCACACTTTGATTGTCCAGACATCGATCAAGATAATTCAACAACCCAAGATAGGCACGATGATTCGACATCTCAACAAGAAGTCTACAAAGGATCCTTCCACAACATAAGTGAGGTGGATTTCGACTCAATTTCGTGATTCAACATCTCCACAATGATTTGACTGGGTGGGTTCCATAAGTGATTGAATTTGCACTTTTGCATTTGCTTATCAAAATCAAAATTAGTAACAATGACGTGGATATTGGGTTGGGCACTATCTAAATCAAAATTATAGTAACAATGATGTGGATGTGGATGTGGATATTTTGTTGGAAGCTTTAATTTGGGTTTTAGTTATATTATATTTATGTTGTACGAGTTTCGGAAACGTGGATACTAGTGTTTGGAACGAGTAGAAGTTTCCCTCAAATTTACATGAAACTTGAATTTGAGAGTGGCAATAATATATATTAAAAAAATATTTTAGATTACAATGATACTTTAGATTACAATGTATAGAGATATTGATACATTTTAAATCTTATTTCAATAAAATTGAAGTTGAATGGAGGACAATGTTTCTCCTATTGCAACAACTACAATATTAAAATTATTAATTTAATTCGTGCTAATAATTATATGAATATATTTAATACAATAATGAAACTTTAATATCCATAAATATTCCATTAGAAAATGAGAAACAAAATTGAAAATACATATATACAATTTTAACATCTTTTTAAAATTAAACTTTACATATATAAACTTTAAACATCTTTGTAAATTTGAAGCATTATTCTTTTTTGATTGAAAAAAACAAAATAGTACTACTCTTCTAATATGAAAATACAATCCCCGGATGGGGTGACATGTAGTTCTTCAATGCCACATAGGGTGGAGCCACCATAAATAAGGCAGGCCGACTCCCATCCCCTCACCATTAAGGATGGGAGCAAGCCTTAACCACTAGGCTCACGCCATGGGACTTCTCCCTCGTGTTAACAGTCTAGAGGCACTGGAAGTAAATGTTGGAGGAATGATAGTGGAACATGTCTCATCGCTCCCCCCGAATATCATCCAAACTTGCCATGGCTCCCTCCATTTCGCATTTGGCTCACACCAGGCTGGCAATTTTGAGCTCTGGTGTGGCCACCAAAATACCCTCTGCATCTTAGTCATCTGAATTGTCATCCCAATGCCGCGAGAGAGGGGGAAGCCACGTCGTGCCTTAGCCTGGTACACCTTCACTACAAGGCAGAAGAGACAACAACGGCTGGAGCACGCGTCATCCATGGTTCGAACTCATATTGCGTGCATGGAAAAGACGGTATGGTTGCCTCCCATGGCGTATAAGGAGGAGGTCTTCCCGGAGGAGCCAATTCAAATTCCTCTGGAGCCTCTTCTTTTCACAGTGCTAGAAAACTAGGAGCCACCAAGAAGCCTCTTGGGGGAAGTCACTAAGGCTGCTACTGTGGAGCATCAAGGACACAACACCATGGAGGCTCAACTTGAGGAGTCACCCACTTGCTACATCGAGGAGAAGGTTCTGGAAGAGCTGGATTCTCAGGATGTTGCACTCACAGCTGGCTACAATTATTCCAGATCCATGGATAGCGATAAGGACCAGAAGAAGCGGGCAGAGGAATAGGGCCAGGGTGTAGCAATAGAGTAGTACAGCGGGGAAATGGTTGCCTCCCATGGCGTATAAGGAGGAGGTCTTCCCGGAGGAGCCAATTCAAATTCCTCTGGAGCCTCTTCTTTTCACAGTGCTAGAAAACTAGGAGCCACCAAGAAGCCTCTTGGGGGAAGTCACTAAGGCTGCTACTGTGGAGCATCAAGGACACAACACCATGGAGGCTCAACTTGAGGAGTCACCCACTTGCTACATCGAGGAGAAGGTTCTGGAAGAGCTGGATTCTCAGGATGTTGCACTCACAGCTGGCTACAATTATTCCAGATCCATGGATAGCGATAAGGACCAGAAGAAGCGGGCAGAGGAATAGGGCCAGGGTGTAGCAATAGAGTAGTACAGCGGGGAAGCAACAAGCGAGGCTGTGGAGACCAAGGCGGTTGGCACGTCAAAGGAGGGTGGCAGGGTCCTTGTGCCACCTCCCATCTCGACTATGCAGGATCAGTGGTGTGTCTCATCACCATTCTTCCACCTGGAGCATCTAAAATTGATGTTTGATTTGAGAAGCTAGATGGCGGACCAAGTCTACTGTGGCACTCTCATGAGCCAATGTATTGACATGTTGTACGATGCCTTCTCCAATGCACCAGCAGGGCAATGATGCTCGACCTGTGCGCACACCTACATGATGCCATCTTGGGAGGGAACACACGATGAAGATGTCGACATGGCCACCTCTGAGGCCATCGGGTAATTGCTTATGGTTATGGTTATAGATTTAGTTAGCTCAGAACTTTCATGGTCTAAACTAGTTCTATTTTCTATCTTTCTGGTTAATGTTCAAACTATGGGCTCCCATCTGTCCTGGTTTCCTATGGGCAAGACAGATGGCAGACCGCCTATTTTTGATAGGGATATCAAAGGCTGTCAACTGTTTCGGTTTCCGCTAATTTGGTGGAACAACTGGCAGCCTAAGAACATATGTTTATTTTTTCCAATAATATAATAGGATCTACCTCTTTTTTACTTAAAAAAAAATATATGAAAATACAATAAAAGTCAATGATGTGGTTGGTTGATATCAACCACAGAGTGGAGCAAATGCTTTTGAATTTCATGTTTAATTTGGGCTTGAAGGAAAACATAAGTGCATTAAAAGTTTTTCATATCCACAATTATAAAGTGATTATTATTAAGTTTTTTACTTTACTAATTTTTGAAATAATATTTACCCGTAGTTTAATCTTAGTTTTATAGTGATATTTTGAATAAATAT
>JASDQU010109443.1:0-10691 GCA_032191745.1 Picea mariana
TACACAATTTTTTGTTATTCCAATACCATTATGGGAAGAATTGAAAGACAAATTTGTCCAAGTGGAATTGGAATTATTGTTTGTGTCTTCTTGTGTCTTCTTGGAATTGGAATACAAATTTGTCCAACTAGAATTGTTGTTTGTCTCTTCTTGTGTCTTCTTTGAATTGGAAGACAAATTTGTCCAATTAGAATTGTTAGTTATGTCTTATTGTGTAATACCAAGAAAAATTTGTCAAATTGGAAGTGTTAGTTATTTAATACAAAAAAAAATTTATACTGTTGGAATTGGAATCATTATTTTTCTTCTTGTGTAATACCAAAACAATTTTTTCCAATTGGAATTGGAATTATTAGTTGTGTCTTCTTTTGTAATGCGAATACAAATTTTTCCACTTGGAATTGTAATTGTTAGTTGTCCCTTCTTGTGTAATACCTAGACAAATTTGTGGTGGGGTTATTGGAAGCCAATTTTAGTGTAGGTTTTCAGAAGATGGAAATCCAATTTCTAGAGGAATATAAGACACTGTTGTTTCTCCTCCATCACCATAAGTGGAGTGTAGGAGTTTAGTAGAGAAAAATAAATCGTGTATCTCATCAAGATAGCTTGTTGTGGATGACCATATGATGGAAGATTCACTTGGATCTGATTATACAATGGGTTAAAATCGAGACACAACTAGTGTAAAAAATTGTGGTGAAGAAGTTTTTGTGGTGCAACCTCTTGTTGGAAAGTCAGACATCCAAAAAAATAGTCAATCCCATGTCCACTCTCCTCCCATATTTTATCCACCAATTATTGAATGGGAAAGAACTGCATCATTTTTAACTCCACATCGAGATGGTCAAGAGTTCCATAATAGGGGTTCATTGTCCCCACTGATATTGAACATTGTGTGGAAAAGAACTCCTAAGTGAATTCAGGCTGATGAAAGTGGTCTAACATCACTTGAAGTTAGGCTACATAACCATACTATTTGTCCAGATTCTTATAAAATCATTAAAGAATATTTTCAACCAAATCTGAAGCTACTAAATGTCAATTATTTTTGGCTTTCTTAAAATCTAGAAGTTTGACTATTGTTAGGATAATTTAAGGCATTATTTAATAGTTAAGGCACTATTGTTCAACATGTCTTGTCAAAATCAATTGTTAGCAAGATCACAACAAAAAATCGTTTGCTACAACAAATCTCTCATTTCATGAAATGAAATGTCAAAACCCTTAGAAATTGTTCTCATAGATGAGATAGCCTCGACACAGGTGTCCCAACATATTTGTTGGTCGTCACTGGTAGGATATCTCATTACAAAATGAAGTTAATTGGAGCAGTTAAGGGACTAGTAAAGGATTTCCGACATGAAAACACTAACCCTTATTCCAACCAAAAATATGCACTAAAATTGAGAAGGGAATCTAGGGACCGTAAACCCCATATTAAATATTTTCTTTACATTGCACATATATAATTGTAAGAGAGAGATTCAGGATACTACATAGTGCACTTAACTTGGTCCAAAGATATTTCCATAAATGAAAGAAAGCCTTGGTATGTTCAAATATACACAATTCATGACACATGTTGTTGTATACATCACATTGAGTATGGCTATTATTATCACACACAAGCACACACACACACACACACATTATTTTATTTTAATTTTTTGCATAACACCCTTTTGTAGGAATGCTCAGTTATATTGTCATCGTCGTCATCTAGAGGCTTTATTCACAACATCCTTTGTAATAGGCCAAAGGGTTGTACATTTTATCAAAAATATTTCCTATATGGGACATGTCCTAGGTGTAGTAGAATGACATTACTGAGCAAGTGCATCCATGTAAGAAAGAGTATCAATTAGGCAGTAAGGAGGTTGCCTTGTAGAGATTTACATATGTCGCATATGATATTCAAGGGGGACAAGAAAGAAAAAAAACAAAATTGGTGACTTTTCAAGTATGATTATGTGACTTCATGAAGGACTTCGTCGAAAATAAATGAAAATATGTTCAACATGTGTGTGTGGCTCGATGGTAGGACAATCATTTTAAAATATGTAGAAATATATTTCTTGTTGGTATTTTTCTATCAATGGTTGATTTTGCTAAGAACTACACTATTCAAATGCAAAATGAGATTCAAAGATAATAGTATCACTCAGATTAGGTTAACATAAGGTTCCATATCACATACATGCATGGGCCAGATATTAACAAAGAAAACAAAGTTATATTGAAGAGTATCACTTCTACATAAGCGATGATCGGTGCCATGACTACGCTTACATACAAAATTGATTTCAGTTGTTTAACAATCACCTTAAGGAGAAGAACATACAAATGTATCTTCACATTATATTTGGTGATATGGTTGAGCATGTCAGTTCACAAATGGTTGTGTATTTCAATAGTTGTGTATGTTTCACAAAAAACTCAAGGTACCAGACATTTTGAACTATTTTGTGTCCAAGCATGGGAAAGGGGAGCATGATGAAGCAGGTGCATGCATAAAAGAGAATTTTGTAGGAAATAAATGAAGTTGAAAAATACTTCCCTCATTCAATCTATGAAATCCATTGTTGAATGGTATTCTTCAATAACGGGAGAGGGAACATGAACCCGTGAAGACTAATCACATGGGAAAGGACATGTACATAGATTTTTTTTGGATATGCTATATGTATATCAATAATAGTGGTATGAATGAAAAAAAATCTAGAGAACTCATGGATTCCATTCAGTTAGAACATTAGACAATTCAATAGTTGAATTATGTATGAGAAAACTCTCTTTCTTTTGTGGTCGATGTAGTAGTAAAGAATTGGATGACTATGAATCAACCTATTGGGTTGATAGATGGGATCATGTATCACTCCTCACTGGTCAATGTATAACTATGGAATTATTCTAGTTGGAGGAGGACCAATCAATTATTTCAACAAATTATGATCATGTCTTAGATCTTGTACTGCTAGGTTCATTGAATCCTTCTATTAAATTTTGAATAATTAACATCAATGTTTTAATCTTTTGTCATTTAGTGGAATCACATTTTGGTACTCAATTTTTTGTAAGGCACATATACGCAGTGGTTTCCCCAATAACAAATGAATAGGGCACTACTTATTGCATGGAACGATGCTTATAGGGAAAGCATACCATCGTGCAATCAGTAACAAACTCTGAAGGTGTTGAATTTATGAATGGGTCAATGGTTATTAAAGGAGAATATATAACATGGGATGAAAGAACAAGAAATAAATGTGGTTATGTATTTCAATATTATAAACCAGGTCAATTCATATACCACTTTACAAACTTGGTTATTTGTACAAACCTCCAACTATAAACAATGCTAAGTAAGAACTCATCAAGTGTATGATACTTCTTGTTTTACTCTGAGCACAAGAAGTTAATGGATACCATCAATATTAGAAGTGATATTGATGGTCCACTTGAATAACCATAGGTATGTAAAAGGAATAATTGTGGATTCATTTTATGGTTGTTATGGTATTCTTGTATTTCCATGCCTTTACTTTCCTTGTCACGCCATGCCTTTCCTTGCCCTATCACACCATGCCATGTCATTCCTTATGTTTCCATGCTATTCCTTGCCTTTCCTTCACTTTCCAAGCCTTGCATTTCCTTTACATTCCTTGAATTCCCTTGCCATGCCACACCATGCCTTTATTTTCCTTGCCTTCACTTTCCTTACATTTCCTTCACTTCCCATGCCTTCACTTGTATTTCCTTCGCTTTCCATAACTTCACTTTCCTTTTATTTCCTTCACATTACATGCCTTCAATTTCCTTTCCTTCGCTTTCCATGCCTTCAATTTCATTTCCTTCCCTTTCCATGCCTTCACTTTCCATTTGTTCGCTTGCCTTGCCTTAACTTCACTTTCCATGGCTTCACTTTCCTTTCCTTTAATTGTCATGCTTTCACTTTCCATGCCATGCCATGACTTACCTTCAATTGGATTTTATTTTCATGCCTTGCGATTCCTTGCCTTTCCTTTTGTTCATTTTAATTCCTTTCCACGTCTTTCCCAACCATGCCATGCCATGCCATGTGCCTTCCCTTTACATTCCTTGTCATTCATTTCCTTCACTTTCCATGCCTTGTGATGCCTTGCCTTGCCTTGCCATAGTTTTCCTTTCATTTCCATGGATTTCCTTTCCTTACCATGTCATGATATTCCTTTCCTTTCCATGCGTTGTCTTTTCTTTCCATACCTTTCCTTTCCTTTCCTTGCCTTTCCTTTCCATGCCTTCACTTTCCATGTCTTGTCATGTCATGCCTTAAATTTTAATACTTTCGCATTCCATGCCTTGCCATACCTTCACTTTCCATCCCATGTCTATCCTAACAAGGTGTTAAATTTTCAAACATATATAATAAGGACTGAGAAAAACCCTAGTACTGGAGATACTCCAATAAACAATTTTCTAGTCAAAAAAATGATAGCAGAGGTGCATTAATATATTAAAGCTAGTGCTTTGGATCCAATGAAACTGACGGTTCATCCATCTGAGTCCCAGTTTGAGTTTTATCATGGGTTGCAACTCGCCTCCTCAATTAATTCAGGGACATGTGACCAATTTGGTCCACAGGTATAAAATCCAAAATGATTAGCATAACAAAATTTTGTAAGATCCCACAAGTATATTTTTCTAAGGCCCATGTGACTACACTACCTCGTTACACAAAAAAATCATCTCTTTGATAATTTCACATTCTCATTGTCATAATTTTCGTGAGTTTCACACTTTTGTCACACGTGTCATAAGTGTCGCTTTCTCTTTCTATAAGTTTCGCTTTGTCTTTTTGTAAGTTTCACATCATGAACAGCACCATGAAAACACTTGATAAAACCCTTAAAACATGTTATAAGAGGAAACCCCATCATATGATAGTTAGAAGATGTGTTTTTCTATGGAAATTAGTCATCTTGGAAACTTTTGGGAAGATCGATGCTCCCTTACTCATATATAGGGAGTGCTAGTGCTCCTTGTCCATTTCATAGGGAGCATTGTAGTGCTTTGTTTCGCATTATAAGGGAGCACCGAATTGGTTGGGAAAATATTGGAAGAAATCCCTTTTTCTTCTAAAGATAGTTATGGATGAATCAAGTTGGTTTGGCTCAAGTCTAACTCCTAGGCTGCATGTAAGGGATATATCACAACTTTTGTAGCCATATGCTCAAATAATTCCAAATATTCCCAAGGTGGTTGAGCCTCTCAAAAGCCTATAAATGGAGGGATTCTCATAAAGAACAAGAAGGAAAAATCAACAAAGAATTTTATTTTGATTGTGGATCTTATGAGCAAGGGTTGGACGAGGAGAACTTGGAGAAGATCTTGCAACATCATATAAAGATTGTAAGTTCCATTTTGAGGTTCTCATTAATATACTTGGCCTATTTCCTTCTAGTATGTGCTTACATGTACTTGTCTCTGCTTGCCTTAATCTTCATAGATCTATTGATTGGGTCTAATCCATTGGAGTAGGAGATATTTGTTTGTTCCTTGTTTTTTGTTGCAGGTACTGTTTGGAACTCATAGATTGGAGCATCTTGGACAAACTTTGAAAGTGAGGTACATCATACTCTCCCTCCTTCTCTCTTTTTCAATGGATAAAATGAGTCTATAGGAATGGTAGTGTCAAAACGTACTTTTCTGTCTTGGTAGGAGGGTATGTAATCAAAGGGAAAGTTCACATGTCCTCAAGGTAATATTTATGTAACATACCGAAAATTTCTAACACATTGTTCTTGAAAATTGACCTCATTGAGTAAAACCCTAGTTACTGAAATACTCCAAAAAATGGTTTTTTGGTCGATGGAATGATAACAGAGGGGCTCTACTAGCTGAAACTAGGAGCTCCATATCCAATTCAACTAATGGTTCATCCATCTGAGTCCCAATTTGAGTTTTTTCACAAGTTGTAACTCGCCTCCTCAAGCAATTCAGGGACATATGCCCAATATGGTCTTGGAGAATAAAATACAAACCATGCAACGTAACGAAGTTTTGTCAGCTCTCAAAAATCTGTTTGGCCAAGGCCCACACGACTACACCACCTACAAACTATCGACATAGTGTTCTTGAAAATCAACCTCCTCTTCAAAAATTGCACTATGCCTCATTGAGAAAAAGCCTAGTACCGAAGATACTCCAACAAATGGTTTTTTGGTCTAAGAAATGATAATGGAAGGGCCAGAATAGTGGAAAACTTCTATTTGAGATCTAATGCAACTAACAGTTTTTCCATCTAAGTCTCAATTTGATTTTTATCACGACTTGCAACTCGCCTACTCAATCCATTCATGGACATGTTTCCAATATAGTCTGACGGCATAAAAACTGAACTAAGCAACATAAAAAGGATCTGTAATCTCCTACAAGACCTTTTGGCCAAGGCCCATGCAACTATACCACCCACAAATGCCTGACATAGTGTTCTTGAAAATCGGCCTCCTCTTCAAAAATTGCACTATGCCTCATTGAGAAAAACCTAGTTTCGAAGATACTCCAAAAAATTGTTTCTCGATCAACAGAATGATAGTGGAGGGGCCCCAGTGGCTGAAACCCGATGCTCTAGATCCAATGAAACTGATGGTTCATCCATATGAGTCCATGTTTGAGTTTTATCATGAATTGCAACTCACCTCCTCAAGCCATTCAAGGACATGTGGACAATTTGGTCTTGGGGCATAAAATCCAAAATGATCAGCATAACATAGTTTCATAAGCTCCCACAACTATGTTTTTCCAATCCCTACAAGAGTACACTACCCCCAAAATTCCGACACAAGTTTCCTGAAAATTGACATCCTCTTCAGAAATTACACTATGCCTCATTGAGAAAAACCCTAGTGCCGAAGATACTCCAACAAACCATTTTTCGATGGACAAAATTATAGCGAAGGGGAACCACTAGGTAAAACTTTGTGCTCCAGATCCAATTCATTTGATGGATCATCCATTTGAGTCCTATTTCTATATTTATCTTGAGTTGTAACTTGCCTCCTCAAGTCAACCAGGGACATGCGGCCAATTTGGTCAGGGAGCATAAAATCTAAACCGAGCATCATAATGGAGTTTCATAAGCTCCCTCAAGTTTGTTTGGTCAAGGCCCACATGACTACACTAACCTAAAATTCCTGACACATTCTTCTTGAAAATTGACCTCCCCTTCAAAAAATGCACTATGCCACATTGAGCAAAACCCCAGTGTCAAAGATACTCGAACAAACAGTTTTCTTGTCAAAAAAATGACAATAGAGGGGCCCCACTAGATGAAACCTCGGGCTCTGGATCCAATGCAACCAATGGTTCTCCCATATGAGTCTTGGTTTGAGTTTTATCGTGAGTTGCAAATCGCCTCCTCAAGCCATTTAGGGACATGTTGGTATGGAAATGCAACGAAATTCAAGGAAAGGAAAAGCAAGGGAAGGCAATGTAATTGAAGGAAAAACATGACAAGGCTAAGCATGGCATGACATTTCAAGGTAAGGAAAGGTCTAGTTCTAGTTCTAGGTCTAGGTAAATCCTAATAGTTATGATAATCCATGTTTGACAACTATGAAGATACCATAGATATATGAATAAAAAGAGATTATGTTATGACATTGAAATTCTCCTGCAATTAATTTTATCTAATATATATGGGATAACAAGTTGTATAATTACATGTTAAATGAATCATTGGATTGTAATTCTTACGTATTAAAATTATTAATTTATTACAAGCATTATTTATGTATTAAACTTGTTAATTTACATATTAAACTTGTTCCTTTAGATATTAAACTTGTTCATTTATGTATTAAGATTTTTCATTAGGCAAGGCATGTCATGTCAAGTGAAGGAAAGGAAAGGCATGGCATGGAAAGGCATGGTTTGGAAAGGAATGGTATGGAAAGGCAAGGCATGGAAAGTGAAGTAAAGGAAACACATGACATGGCATGGCATGAAAAGGAATCATATGGCAAGGCATGGCATGGCAAGACATGGTATGGAAAGGCATGACATGGAAAGGAAAGGAATGGAATGGAATGGAAAGTGAAGGAAACGGAAGGCATGGCATGGCATGGAATGGTAAGGCAAGCAATGAGAAGGCATGGCATGGAAAGTGGAGAAAAGGAAATGCATGGCATGGCAGGGAAAGGCAAGCCAAGCTATGAAAATACATGGAAAGTGAATGAAAGGAAAGGCATTACATGGAAAGGAAAAGAATTTCATGTCATGGAAAGGCAAGGCATGGAATACCTTGCCTTCACATTCCTTTCCTTCACTTTCCTTTCATGGCATTTCCTTCAAGGCATGGGATACCTTTCCTTCAATTCATGGCATAACATGCCAAGGATACCATACCATACCATACCATGGCAAGGAAAGGAAAGGAAAGGCATACCATACCATACCATACCATGCTAAGGATATGATATGATACCATACCATGGCAAGGAAAGTAAATGAATAACATACCATACCATACCATAAAAAGGAAAGGCAAGGCATACCAAACCATACCACACCATTCCATGGATTCGAAGGCAAGGAAAGGAAATTCATACCATAGCATACCATACCATACGATGGAAACTCAAGGTGAGGCAAGGAGAGGAAAGGCATACCATACCATACCATGCCATACCATGGCTAGGCAAGGCAAGAGAAGGCATATGATACCATACCATACAATACCATACCATACCATGGAAAGAAAAGGAAAGGTATACCATACCATACCATGGAAAGGCATACCATACCATGGCTTGGAAAGGAAAGGAAAGGCATACCATACCATTATGTACCAAGGATATCATACCATACCATACCATACCATACCATACCATACCAAGGCAAGGCATACCATACCATACCATACCAAGGAAAGGAAATTCATACCATACCATACCGTACCATATCATACCATGCCAAGGATACCATACCATACCATACAAAGCCAATAATACCATACCATACCAAGGCAAGACAAGGCTAGGAAAGGAAAGGAAAGGCTAGGAAATGGTAGGTAAGGCTAGGCAAAGCTAGGAAAGGAAAGGTATTATTGTGAATACATTGCCATGCCAGTCCATGCCATGTGATGCCATGCCTTTCCTTTCCTTCACTTTTCATCCCATTTCATGCCTTCAATTTCTATGGCATTCCATGTCTTTCCTTGCCTTTCCATGCCATGCCTTGCATTTCCTTCACTTTTCATGCCATGCCTTTCCTTTCCATGCGATTCCTTATCTTTTCATCCCATACCATGCCTTTCATTTCCTTCACTTTCCATGCCATGCCTTTCCTTTCCATGCCATTATTTTCCTTTCCATGCCATTCCTTTCCTTTTCATGCCTTTCCTTTCCTTGTTGTGCCTTTCCTTTCCTTTTCTCACCACGCCATGGATTTTCATGCCATGCCTTGTCATTCCATGCAACACCTTTCCATGCCATGCCATGTCATTCGTTCCCATGTCATTCATTCCCATGAAAATCCTTGCCATGCCATGCCTTCCCATGTCATGCCTTGTCTTGTTGTCGTTTTCCATGAAATTCCTTTCCATGCCTTGCCTCACCATGCCATGCCATTCCAGACTATGACTTTCCATGCCATGCCATGTCATGCCTTCACTTTCTATTCCATGCCATGTTATACCTTTCCTTTCTAGGACATGCCATGTCGTTTCTTTCCATTCCTTTCTTTAACATGCCTTGCCTTGCCATGCCATGATTTTCCTTGATATTCTTTTCCATGCCATGTCATGCCTTTCCTTTCCATGCCATGCCATTCCATAGCCCTTTTCCCTATGACACATGGAGTCAATATTTTACATATTTATTTCTATGGAAACTCCACCCCCCAGACATTCTTCCCCATGTTATCCTTAACAATCATTTTATTTGTTTATATTATATTTTATGATCCCTTTTTTTTACACATAACATTAAAGTTAATCATGAGTCTTATCGCGATAGTGGTACCTTCAATCTAGCCCACAACTAGGACTTTCAGATAGTCATTATTTTAATCTTAGATCATTTTCCTTTGGATCCATACTTCAAATATTTACAAGTCATTTTACATACAATACTACTATGTCATTACACCACATTCATTATTTAATATAATACAACTTAGAGGTTAAAACTAGAGAATTACATTCCATTCCTCCTTGGAATTGCACTAAACTTGGTATTGTCTTTGTATCCCAACATGATCCAACAAAGATACCACGTATCTTCAATTACAATGGTAATATTTCCATTGTAGCTTGCAGGGTTTCCTCGAGGATTTTTTCCATGGAATACATACAATCACATAGGAGAGGACAACCATTTTCCTTGTAACCATTCAAGCTAGGCCCACTTGAAGCATGCACACATATAATGTCCTAATCAGTTAGTTGAAGAAATTTGTACATCTAACCCATTTCAAGCAAAAGATCATACAAAGGTATAAAATGGATTCAACTCCATGTAGATTCTCTTTTGTTTAGGAGTACTTGTTGTATTCTATAGGAATTTACCCTAGCTTCCATTCAAAGAGTTTGAGGAAGAACATGTAGGGATTCCTCAAGGATATTTTCCAGGTAAATATGTAACATAAACCTATATTCATCATCAATCCACCTTCCTATCATGCTCATAGTAGTTACACGACTTATTGAATAG
>JASDQU010109443.1:32770-51524 GCA_032191745.1 Picea mariana
GCACGGTGGTTGATGAGGGATCCTCAAAATGCATGATGTCTTTGGCGTGTTGGAAGGCCATTTTCCAACCCATTTTGCCTCTGTCACCTACTCTTCTTACCACTTTCGATGGCCATTTGTTCTGACCATATGGAGTCATCCCCTCTTTCCCCGTGTAGTTTGGGGGAAAGACCGTGTGTGTCGAGGTTGAAGTGGTCGATGCATCTCTCGACTACAATCTCTTGTTAGGAAGGATTTGAACCTATGCTATGAAAGCAGTGGTCACGACATTTTTCTAGGTCTTGTTGTTTCTACACGAGGGCCAGATCGTGTCCATTGATAAGTTATCCTTTTTCCATCCTGACCCTTCATCGGGGGTATCCACGGTCCCAATGATTGATATCCCTTAGCCAAAAATCTTCAACGTAGGGGTTGGTTTGTGCCCACATTTGATGGGTACTTTCTATTACATGTCTCCGACTAACAATGTCCATTACATGTCAATTGTCTCTGACCAGCCTAGGGATGAAATATGTCAAATCTCGTCATTTTGCATGACTTACTTTAACAATACATGGACTCTTCCTTCCCCATCAGCTATGATGGAAGGGATAGGGAACCATGTCATGTTCATGCCTTTGTCCATGATAGAAATTGCGTACTCTATAGTCCAACAGTATTCCACCGACCCCTATCCAACTCCCGCATAGGAGTTAGATCAGGTTCTCAAGCCTATTTGAGCTCAAGGTTCCCTTGCCGATACTTGTTCTTTAGACTTAGTATTTTCCTTAGACGAGGCAATTATTGGGGAATGACTAGTCCATACAGACCCTGGGATGATCTCCATCACAGATCTTGTTTTCTCCCGGAGTTAAGAATAATTGAAGTAGGAGAATTCAGTATGACTATGACTGTAGATAAGGCTTGTCCTATCAATCCTTTGGATACACACGCTATTTACGCTGAAGGAAATATGGAAAAAATCACTACAACAATACATATTGATATCTCCATAATCCCCAGTGTCGTGGAGAATATCTTCAATGGAGCAGATTTCTCCCCCGAGGAGATTTGAATCTACACAGAGTTATTTAAAGAATTATGTGATGTGTTTTCCTGGTCTTACAAGAAAATTCCAAGCATAGATCCAAGAATCATTGAACATGAAATCACTACATATCCTAATGTCAAGTCGGTCCGGTAGAAGCTTCATCCATTTAATCCCAAGAAAGAAGAAACTATTAAGGCTGAAGTAGAGAAACTACTCAAAGTTGGTTTCATCTACCCCATTCAATTGACTCAATGGGTGTCGAATCTCGTGCCAGTCAACAAAAAGTAGGGTACAATTCACGTATGTATGGACTTCCATGATTTTAAAAAAGCCTATCGAAGGGATAATTTCCCCACGCCATTTATTGACCAAATAGTCGATGAATGTGCAGATTGCGAGGCCTTTTCTTTCATGGATGGTTCTTCGGGATACAATTAGATACAGATAAAACCCAAATACCAACATAAAACCTCTTTCATTTGTCCGTGGGGTACATTCACTTATCGAAAGATTCCTTTTGGTCTAAAAAATGTTGGAGCTACATTTCAACGGGCCATGTCTTTTTCTTTCCATGACCTCAAAGACATAGTTGAGGCTTATCTTGATCATTTAGCATCATGATCTAGTAAGAGATCTGATCATCCATCACACCTCCGACTTATCTTTGAGCGATGTCTCTACTACTAGATTCATTTGAATCCAAACAAATGAAGTTTTTGCATAACATTGGGTCGTCTACTTGGATTCATAGTTTCAACAACAGGGATCATGATCGATCCTCTAAAGGTTGAGGTAATAGTTCAGTTGCCTCCCTCGTGAAAAATCCCTCAACTTCAGACTTTACAGGGAAATCATAACTTCTTATGACGTTTCATCGCAAACTATGCCAAGATCACAAAGGGTTTCATTCCTTTACTGAAGAAGAACATTCCTTTTCATTGGGACAAAGCTGCTCAATACTCTTTCGAAGAATTGAAATGTGCCCTCACGTCTACCCCTCTGCTTCGGCAACTCAATTATAATAAAGATTTCTTATTGTACTTGACCACTCCAAAGTCGACCATTGGCATGGTATTGTTTCAGGAGGATGATTTTCTCTCAGAATATGTGATCTATTACCCGAGCCAAGGTCTAGTTGGACCAGAACTCAATTATTCCCATGTTGAAAAACATGCATTGGAAACTGTTCATGTTGTCCAGTAGTTCCATCATTATATCTTGTTTCGCAAGACCACCATCATTGCCATTGTGAATCTGTTTCAATACATTTTGACACGACATTTAATCAGTGGAAAGATCAACACATGGATAGTTATCCTCCAAGAATTCGACTTGAATTTTGTCTCGGCGAAATCCAAAAGGTCATTGGTCTTCGCATAACTCATTTTAGAACTTCCATTCGAATCAGGTGATGTTATACCCGAGGAGTCACCTATCAAAGGAGACCATTTTCATATCATGTCTTTGGACTCTTGGTATGGAGATATACTAGTCTATCTCCAGACTTTGAAGTGCCCCACCTCTGCTTCTCGTGATGAGAATCATCATATACGCCATCAAGCCAAGAACTATCTCATACTCAAGGACACTTTGTATTGTCAAGGTGTAGATTGCATCCTTCATCAGTGTCTCACTCATGAAGAAGCAAAAATCATGCTTAATGATTTCCACACAGGAGCATGTGGTAGTCATTTGTCTAGGTTGGAAACAACCCAAAATATTCTACGAGCCAGTTACTTTTGGTCGATATTAATCAAAGATTGTGTTGAATCTGTCAAGAAGTGCCACCCGTGTCAGATCTTCTCTTTGAAGATGAAGAAACACCCCACTCCCATGTTTCCCATCATCAAAATTGGTCTCTTCACCAAGTGGGGGATTGATTATGCTACATGCAACCCTCCTTCCACAAGGGGGCACTGTTATATAATCATAGCAGTAGACTACTTCACAAAGTGGGTCGAAGTTATGCCAACATTTAAATATGATGGCAAGACAACAACTCCCTTTTTGTTTAACCACATAATAGCAAGGTTCGATGTCCCGAGAGAGATTGTCACTGACCATGGAAGTCACTTTCAGAAAAAAATGATGTCCGAGTTAACGTCAAATCTTAGGTTGAGGCAAGAACATTCGTCACCCTACTACCCACAAGTGAATGGTCAGGTGGAAGCTATGAATAAATCCCTTAGGACTATTCTACAGTGAATGATTAATTCATTCAGGTCAAATTGGCATTTGATTTTGTACTCAANAATTCAGTCAGGTCAAATTGGCATTTGATTTTGTACTCAACACTATGGGCCTACTGAGCATCTATTAAGACTGCAACCGGTTTCTCACCTTTTCAAATCATGTACAGGATGGAAGCATTCTTGACTATTGAGTGCCAAATCCCATATCTAAAGTTGGCAGTATAGTTATTGCCAGACACTTCACCTCTTCAAGATCGTTTATTATATCTTGAGTAGCATCGGGATGCAGCCTTGGCTAACGAGGCTCACAAACAAAAATTCAAGATTCAATATGATCAGTTCGTCCGTCCTCAGATTTTCTCTAAAGGCGACTTTGTCTTAGTCTATGACCAAGATTAGGACACCTAGAGGTAGGCAAGTTCAAACCCATGTGGGTTGGACATTTCATCATGAAGGAGGTTCTAAAGAAGGGAACTTATCATCTAGTGGACTTTGAGGGAAATGCTTTGGTGGAGCCTAGAAATGGTATCTACCTCAAGAAGTATTACTCATAGGTTGGGTCACCTTGGGTGACTTCTTGTAACATATGTATAGTCTTATACATTTTCTTTTTAGATTTTGTCTTTTTGGTTTTATGGACATGTCATTTTTTATGTCATATTTTTCACTGTGGCAAATGTCAAGTGAATCATAGGTGTTCACTGGGTTTGCGGATGGCACTATCCAGCACACTCGGAGGCTTGATTCCGCAGCTTGGGTGATTTTCACACCTCAGGGCTAGTTTCTATCTTTAGGAGGTATATGTTTAGGTGACACCACAAACAATGTGACCGAATACAACGCATTCTTAGAGTTTCTTCATGATGCTTTGTCACATGGTATCTCTCACCTCCGGTTCTACTTAGACGCTCAGTTGGTTGTGTCCTAGTTAAATGGAGTTTACCACATTTATGATTCTACTCTACACCAAAGGTTCCTTAGGGTACACCTCTTAGAATGAATCTTTGATTACATTATGTATATCCATGTTCCTAGGAGATTGAATCAAATCACATATACTCTAGCTAATCATGCATTAGATTGGCATATTGCACACGTGTAAGGAAAAGCACACACATGCACATGTAAATACATTTTTAAAATAGATGTAATCCAAAAGACATAAAAAGATGTAAATACACATATATATATCAAAAATATAAGAGTACATGGGTGGGCACAAGCGCCTCAAATATATTTCCAGTAAGAGTCATGGGGCTTACAACCTCAAAAAATATACAAAACGTTCTCTCGGCACGTAAGCAGTCCATCCTAGCTAAAGGTGGGGCCTATTGGCCCTGCCATAATAAACAACGAATTTTAAAAAATGTCAAAAGAGCTGGACCTAGGTCCATGGAACCCCAACTACATGAGGTTGCATCAACGGTGGGAGATCTTAGATCTCTGCCATAGGGACTGTACGAGTGAGCGCAGTGAGGTTCCACTCCACCCGTTTCAATACTCTCTCAGCCTCTCTGGCTAGAGGCCCCCCTGCTACTACTGTTGGTCCAGTGGCTATTGTCAGTATTGCCTCTGTCCGAGGATGCCACCTGGTCCTCAATAAGTATGCTAGATGCACTGGTCCCACATATGTACATAACAGATACATAAGTGTCAGATACTCTGGTATACAAAAAATGATATATATAAAAATACATAAAAATTAAATAACTTTGAAAAGAAAACTTACCCATCTCTCCTCACTCCTCTCTGGGAGGTACAGGCATGTCAGGATCCCTAGAAACATTGATCCCAGCATAGGGGTAGTCTTCTATTTCCGGAATCTTTCGTGACCACTAATCAAACAATTTATCATCAAAGGCCTCAATGGTCCTCCCTCCCCTTGTCGCGAAAACAACGTCACCCATCTGCATAGTGCTGGGAGAGAGGCCTTGTGCCCTTGTATAGTCTCTTGAGGACTAAGAGTAGGTACCCTCTCAAAGAAAAAGGAACAAAAAATAGTCCCAAACCTGAAGTTTTGGTGCTCCCGTATCCGACACTCTATTAGTTGTCTCTTCATGCAATACAACATGGTTGTGCTCCAGTCGAAAATTTGTGCATTTAAGCACTATACTAGACAATGCATGTGCGTCTGGCAAGCTTGATGCAAAGCCACAGATCTAGTGATCCACCCAATGAGTAGAACTATCACTTTGAGTCCAAGTGGAAGTTCGTTTCATCCATTGAAGCTCATGGAATCAACTCTTTCGGCAAAGGGGTGTTTTTTGACTTTTGGTCAATTCTCAATTTACAATAGTGATAATGAGTTTCCAACATTCTATTTATAGACTTTTTGGCCCCTTTTTGTCATTTTTTGGACCCTTTTGTCATTTTTTCTAGCTTGAAACTCATTTACTATGGTTCTGGAGTTTTCTCAAGGGATGTTACGATAAGTGTTACTTTGGGTATTTGGGAATTTTTTTTTAGAGTTGGGTTACTTTTAAAGGTCTTTTGGTGAAAAGTAGTTTTTCCAACTTTGTGCATGTAAGATAGGATTCCACCTCCACTTGTTGCACTTCGTTGTCTTTTTCTCTTTTCCATAGGATCGATCCCATTGAATTGTGACATGAAACCCTCACTCCTACTATAGAAGCATCTTAATTAGTGGTAGATCCTACTTTCACATGGATGCCCTAGGTAGATCGTGGTTGCATTTTAGTGTCCATGCCATCACTAATGACTATAGGCTCGGGAGTCCTTATTAGTTTTTCCTGATTATGAGTTTGAGCCTCATTTGCATGATTCATTATCACTCTTGACGTCACCCTCAGGGATCCCAAAACACAAAAGGTCTTCTTTTAAGCCCTTTTCAGACCCTCTAAACATGAAAAGATTGTCGAACGATCTTGTTTCCCTTCATGCTCGCCAAACTAAAATTTGAAGGCACGTTTGTTAAGCGGTAGTTTACCCCTTTTTCTTTCTGGATGGTCAAATGTACGAACAAAGGTATACTCTAGGATCCTCGGTTCTCTAGAAGAGTATTCTTAAGTATAGATTTAATCCTTTTGCGTGCCTGAGGGACTAAATTTATGGAAAAGGAACCCCCATGGAGTCCATAGTTAATCTCTTTTCAGACTCCCTAAAATTGAAAAGATTGTCGAGTGACCTTGTCTCTTCACACTCGTTAAATTGGTCAAGAAGAACACCCCTTACAGACTCCATAGTTAAGCTCTTTTTCAGACTCCTCAAATATGAAAAGATTTCCGAGTGACATTGTCTTTATCAAACTCGTTAAAATTGTTTTGAATAGACGTTTGTTTAGTGCAAGTTGACCCCTTTTTCGAGCGAACTAGACTACCTTTGAAAAAGGTACCCCAGTAGAGTCTCATTTTATGCTTTTTCAGACTCTCTAAAAATGAAAAATCGTCGAGCTTACCTTCTCTGGGCTCATTAAAATTACATTGAATGATGTTATACTTGTGTCTTATTAATCACATTTGCATTCCTTCATCTTTGGCCTAATGTCAGCTCCATGTTTCTCTCAACTGAACCATCTCAAGCATACCTTATACGCAATCCTTGTAGCACTTTTCCTTTGCGCCTTGACACCTTGACCCATGGAGGATTTTTACTAAGTGCCCTTTTCCTACAAATGTCCTTGTTCTCTGAGAATCAATGTGTTCCTTGCACTTAGAACTAGTATGTTTGCGATGCTCGATCCTCCTTTGTAGCGTAGCATTATTTTAATCTTTTTCAAGCTTCCCAAAATTCTTGAAAAAGACAAAAAAAATCAAATATACCCCAAAAAGGGGAAGGGAAAAGTATTTTCTTTTTTTTGACAACACAATGAGTCTCCCTTGGAAAAAGTACATCCTTTCATTTGTTCGTCAATCCCGAGGATTCAATATGACCTTTGGGAGTTGTTCTCGCTACATAGAGTTGTGTCCTCCTTCATTTGGTTACCCTTCCGAACATATGGAGAGTTCACATTGCCTCTTACATCGTGAACTTATCTCAATGCTATGCTGCCTAAGTCTCATCTCTTGTCATTCTTTTGTCCAAGGGATGTTTTACTAAACTTGAGTTGGCCCTTATGCAGTTTGCATCTTGTCCTCATGCCCAGCCAAACCGAAAGTCCCAATCAATTCCTTGCTCAAAATCAATGAAGTTCTCCACCCGATCACCAATATCCTCTTGTATTTTCCCAACGAACCATCGAAGACCTCTGGGTAGTGAAGTCATACACTGAAATTACACTCCTACCCAAGTTTTGAAGATTTTGAAGTTGTTTCTCGAGCTCTGAAGACCTCATCTACAACCATCAGGCATTATTGGCTTCTTGAAGATAGATATTATACATGTATATCTTTTTATTTTGAGATGTAGATGCATTGTGTACTATTCGTGGCTACACTTTATATAGTTATATGACATGGATCTGTAATGTATTTGATTGGCAACCATGATTTTACTTTATCCCGAGCATGGGTATGCCTGCCTCGGTGAGACAAATTGTTATTTTTCAGATCGTACTTCCTGAACTCTGGTCCCTGGGCTCACTCTATCTATACATTGGTGAATATTTGTAATGTATTTCAGCCACCAGATGCTCTTCTAACCTCACACATTAGGGGGCATTTGTTATAACTCTAAACTACACCAGACATGCATACCTGGCATCAGGCCATCTTACTTGCTATCTTTTCGAGGACATCATTGAACAACTCTTCTAAAAACTATTGTTTTCAAGGTGCACGCTCCCTACACCACTATTGCCCACAAACACACATTTGTTGCACCACTACAGCTTGTGTACACTCACAAAAAATCAGGAAAAATGAAAATTGAATATGGATATGGCTTTCTGACCCGTTACTTAACCGTTTGACCGCCCATAGCTAGTCACCCCAATCGTTACTATTTCTTTTGGCCTATAAAAGAAGGTGTTGGGGCCCCATTTTAAGAAGAAGCACGAGAGTATAGAAACTCTGCCCATTTCAATACTCCCCCATTGCCCCAATATTTTGCAACCACATTGTGAGTTTGAGCCAAAATTCCTTCTTCCTCCTTTGCAAATCCTTTCCATTTCCCTAGAGATAACTAAAGAGGACAAGAGCACGTGGAAACAATTGGTGCATAGTGAAGAGGAGCCCAGGAGCATGTTTGAGGAGCAGTGTCGGTCTCGTGTTGTAAACGAATTTTGTGAGATTAATATAAAGAAGTACTTTTTTTGTCCCACCAAATGACGTCTTAAATCTTTATGATTTCCTTACATTTTCTGGTTATGATGTCTAACCCAGTAATGCATATATAGAATGGATGTTTGTAGTTTCTTGTTTTTCTTTTGGTGAATGCAGGTCAGCCTTGGGAGGAGACTTCCAGCTGGGAAACAATCAAGCGCAAAGGGATCGACACCAGATGCGGAGTTTAAGGTATGCCTACCAGATCCCTGTACTTTGTCTTTTATGTATGATTGTGGGATAATGTCGGGATAGTGGATAAAAAGTAGGATACTTTAGATGGTTATCTCTACCTACATTTTAGAACCTTGGTGTAGTCCATAGATGGGTTTTCCCGCTATAGCACCTGACCCACAGAGATTTGAATTGATTACTTTCTAGCACAAAAGTGGTCAAATTCCAAGCAACATTGGTGACAATTGATTGAAATATATATATATATATATATATAAATATAAACACACCCTAGTGGATGTCATTGAGGTAATCCCTTGGGACACACACACACACACACACACAAAATATCCTAATGAGTTAATAGAAGCAATTTGGACATCCCACCCATTTCAAGGAAAAGATCATAAAGGCATGAGATGAATTCAACTCCACCTAGAGTCTCCTTAGGTTAGAAGTACAAGTTGTATTATATAGACATCTATCCTAAGTTCCATTGAAAGAGTGTGAGGAAGAACAAGAAGGACTTCCTTGAGGATATTTTCCAAGTAAATATGTACCATAAACCTATATTCATCATCACTTCACGTTCTTGTCATAATCCTAGTACGAATTATTGAATAGATAAAAAGATATCCATATCCACCACGATCAACAACAAAAAATAATATAAAAAAAAATATTATAAAAATGTTTTATATCTAGAAAATTGAACCTATCCCATCAATTCCTTTCCAACCTTAACCTATACTGCAAATATTATCCTATACCAACCCTCACTATAAAGGTTTACCTTTCCATTCCTAAGGGAATGAAGGAAAACTTCTCCTCCATGATTAGTCTAGGAACAACTTCAGCCAAGCGAGAATTTATTTAATAAAATCTAAGGCTTCACAATTTTGAAAACTGCCTTGACTTGGTAGTGTAGTTTGTTAAGTTATTTGACCTTATCATTCATGATGATGTTTTGGTACTTGGTTTTCCATATGTATTACAAATGTACAATTGCATACTTTGTTTTCAGTAGAATTCATATTGGAAATGTTCATTCTTTCTTATTATGGCTTTTGAGTACATTTACTAATTACAAAGAATACATCTACTATCATTTTTGCAAATTATAAATTAAGTTTTTAATAAAAAGACAATTTTATTTTTAAATCTTATATATATATATATATATAATATTGTTTTTGGAAAGGTGATCGGACAAAATATAATAATAATAATAATTATTTTAAGATCATGTTAAGATAGAAACTGAATTATTTGAGAGACAAGATACCTCCTCCCTGCTAAAGTCAAATATTTTCAATTTACATAATTATTTTTTTTACTTATATTTAAATTACATTGATAGTTAAAATCATTTTTATAATCTATTAAAATATATTGTAATATAAAATAATTACCAAATTATATATCAATTTTGTTAACAAAACACTTAAATTTATTATTAATAAATTTAAATTTATTTTTTAATTAAAACAATAATTTTGGGTTCTTTCCAAAAGAAAACTAACAAATTATTACTAAATAATATCAAATAAAAATGAATCAAGTTTTTAATAAATTTAAATTTAATTTTTTTATCACTATATTATTTTTAAATTCTCACTAAAATACAATTCTATCAAATTATTTTTAAATTCTCGCTAAAATACAATTCTATCAAATTATTTTTAAATTCTCACTAAAATACAACTCTATCAAGTTGTTAAATAACCACTAAAAATACAATATTTTTATTCACCATATTAATTTATTTTTTAACTCTTTGAGTTATATTTATATAGTAAAGGGTTTTAAATATCTTTTAATTAGATTATTTTACCCCATGCATTATATAAATTCCATTTATATAAACTCCATTTATATAAACTCCATTTTTAAGATTGAATGTATTCAATAAACACATTTTATGAAATAATTAAATTTGATGATCTTTAAATGAATTAAAAAAATTAAATTATAAAATTAAATTTTGTATCCTCTAAATCTTTATCATTAAAAGTAGGATAATTAGAAATAAATAAATAAACTTCAAACATACTAAGCAAAATACATATATTTAAAAAACTTTAAGTGGTAAAGATTCTACTAATGACACTTTTTAATTAAATGTCATCATATTTAAAGAAGATTACAAATCACTTATAATCTCAACATTGAATAAATATTTATATTATTACATATTTATGAATTCAAAATAAATAATTTTGAAAAATTAAAAGTGTATATTTTTTTACATATTAAATTATGAAATTATTAATTTTAATTGATGATGATGATGATGATTAACGTCTACTAAGACTTAATTGGTCTATCGAACATTAAGAGGGTAAGCGATTACTTGTGATTCTTTAGAATTTTGTTTCTATGCTCGAAAAGCATTAAGACAAGCTTTCCAAGATCACCATACTTTTGTTGAGTTAAGAGGTTAGGAAGGTTGGTAGTGTTATCAATATTTTGAAAATGAGATCTAATATGGGTATAGGCTAGACAATCTAAGATAAAGTGCTTTTCATATTCAACCTTCTTAGTGTCACAAAGGTGACACACTCTTTCATCCCATGATGTTTTAGGAATTGACCAACGCCTAGTTTCACTATGGAGCTCATGAGAATTTGTTTTTATGTTAGCAATGCTTATTTTTTTCTTTACACTTGGCAAAACAGATAGATAATTTTGAACTTCTAGATTAGGGTTGATTAAAATCTTTATAATACCTTAATTTTCTTTTTTCCTCTAACTCTTTACCACACAACATTTTTTCCTTAAATTTTTATTTGACATTTTTTTAATAGTATCTTTATTCTACAAAATGGTTTCTTCCATGATTCTCCAATAGTTTAGCCAAGACCAGGCGTCTTTATGCCATCCCCGCTTGAGTCGATGGTGGTTATAACTTGATTTGGAAGCAATTTTAGGTAGCCTCTTGTCTTCCATGTTGTTTAACTTGTTCTTATACATTAGGTATCTAGTCATAGCCATGCTCTCAATGGGGGAGAGGCTTATTTCTACGAGGAGGATGGGATAGAGTGTATTTCCTTTAATTTTGAGATTATAGGTTATAAATTTCTTTTTTATTTTCTCTATCTTTCTCCGAGATTCACAAGAGATACAACATCCCCAGACTTCACATCCATAAAGACTAACATGTGTAACAAGAATCTCAAAGATGAGTTTCTTCTTATGCCAACTCCAAAGTTCAGCTGATTTACAATTGTTTTCAAGCCCATAATAAACTTTCCATCCCCCAATAATCCTTTTCTCAATTACAAAACGTGTTTAAAGTAAAATCATAAAAATATGATCTTTTAAATGTTAAAATTAATTTATTAATAAAAAACATTTTTACTATTTAACAATTTTATTTCCATAATAATTTTCTATAACAACATTTTTCATTAAAATAATAATCCAGAAAAACCAAAATATCATAAAACAAACTATTCCACTAACAAAAAAAAAAAACATAAAACAAAATGTTTTTAATAAGAATTAAAAAATAAAGTCTTCTACTTCAACACAAGAGAAACAAAAAAAAAAATTGAATTATAATGTAAAGCATTCAAGTTCGTTAATCAAATATTAGCTATACACATTCAATATTGCCTATACACATTCAAAGGTTGAGAAAATCTCCAACCCATGACAATTTGTGGGTTTTTAAACTTATTCTTAAGGCATACGTTGTACCTCCTAATGTATGGGCTGGGTTATACTATAAAAACGACGCATGCTTTTGAGTATTTAGTTTATTAAGAGAATACTTGCTTAAATAATATTTCATCACTTATAACTTGATTTAAGGATTTCATTTCCTACCTGAAATGAAGCCCTCATATTACATGGTTTTTATTAATAAATGTGGAATCATATGTAGTTGAAAATGGGCATACAAAATCATATGTAGTTGAAAATGGGCATACAATTCAAGGAATGTTTTGTAGGATATTTCTAGTATGTGGTAAAAAAAGTGGTAAATTGGTCAGCAAGAATGTGCATTTGCACGAATACGTGTGTTCTTAAGAACATGCATGCATTCCTAAACATATAGGTTTGGAAGAGGTCGAACCTCTACGAGGCGTGCCACATAGTTTTAGTGGATGGATTCCATGTGGATTGCTAAGAATGTATGCACCTTCTTAATAACGGGTGCACATTTCTACTGTTAAACATTTTTAAAGGGTTGTGAGTGTGTTTTGTGCTCATTGTGTACAAATCGTGCTCGTGTTTTTACTCTCATTGAGAAAATATAGAGGAGCTATAGAGGAGCAGTAAAGGGAGGATCTTGGCCCCATGTCCATGTATGCTTGATTTATCTTATATTTAACCCAATTTAATCATTTCCAATTTATTCTTTTGCTCCCAAGAATCTAAATTAAAAAAAATTGTAATTTTTTATTTTAATTAAAAAACCAACTTAATTTACATGCCATGGATTTTAAATTGCATCATATATAATAAAATGCAACCTCGAGACAATGTAAATCGCTCAGAATAAAACCAAGAAGATCAAAACCCTAACCCACCACAACCACCCAATGTAAACACTCAAATTGATGAGAGGTTGGTTATATTAAGAACCCTTAAGGAACACTAGAGAGCCTAACATAGTCTCCTTGGCCACTTCTTTAGACATCATTGTGAAGTCCAATACAAGTTCCTAAGGGAAATTGACCTCTATTTTTTATTACAGGGACAGAATGTATGAGTACTATAGCATTGGTTTCTATAGAAACCATGTCAAAGAACTAAGAATGTCAAAACAACAAATATTTTCTATATTTAGGGATCCTAGAAATATATAAGAACTACCATTGACTGGTGCATCCATCCCTAGATTAGTCAGAACTGGACGGATAGGTGGTATATGGTTTTTGATAAACCTCTCTGCAATAGCAAGGATATTCCCTTATATTTTTATGAGAAAACTATGGGATGAGTTTATTTTTGGTAAGCATGTCAACTACTTTGACATTGGTGACTTCCATGGGGTGGGTCGAGGGTCCACACACGATCGATATCATATCAGGAAGGACCTCGTGTTAGGTTGTGGTCCCCCCAGGTGAAGGCCTGAGCCCCCTATCAAACACCCTCATGTTGCAGAGAAATTGCAATAGGTACAACTATCCATTTCATCATTAATTTGTAGCCTAGTGCAACACGACAACTTTGTTGCACTATCTCGATAAGAGGTGCATACCAATGACATTGACAGAGGGGTTAGATCTTCAACATGCACGTGAGAGTACAGTGACGAGAGGGAGCATGAACATAGCAGCCATCCATGTGAACCCAACAGATGCTTGAATTGTGGGAAAACATGCTATGGGCCTACAGAGACCAGTGGACAACATACATTCATGGAGGAGGTTAGTATATTAACCCTCTCTATTTTTTTCATCATTATATATTTATTTTTTATTTTGTGTATTTATATCGATATTTTAATGTATGTTGTTTTGTAGTTTTTTATGTCCAAGTAGTAGACCCTCTATGCTGAAGGATGAATCAGTTCCTATCACCTCCACTGATGCAACAATATATGCATGTTGTTCATTGGGTACACCCCACACACAGGTATGTATCGCATTTGATAAATTCACCATAGTCGTTTCTTTATTTTATGGCATCATCAAATTTTGGGACTAGGAAATGTCAGGGAATGTCCATATGAGATGGAAAATTCACTTGTGTCACAGGTATCATGTGTAGAGTTAAATATCATATAATTCTTAAATTCTTTATGTTTATGTTTTTGAAATTTTCTATTTGGTACTAATAGTTCAATTTTATTAATATGTATGCAGGATGCGGATATATTTTCTAGATATAGTACTATTTCACTTCCTTGGTACCAGGGAATTTCTTATGAGTTACCTTTCTCCAAGCCTAGGGAATTGCAATCGCTTGTACATCCTGTGAGGGTCCATCACAAACCACCCTCAGCATCAGTGTTATTGCACACATCCTCAGTGGATTCACACGCAAGGAATCCATCCACACCACATGTATGCTACCCACCCTCACCAACATTTCAATCAGTCCCATCGAATGAGAATTCCAGAGTAGAGATTGTCTTAGAGTAGGTTTTACAAGCTAGTGCTCCATCTTCAAGTGAATCTCCATTGAGGCTTGAGATATTCACAATGAGATAGTGCGTTGATGATAATTTTTTATGTTTAATGAATTTGATTTTATGCATATTTGTTTAATTTTTCTAAATTGATCCTTGTTTAATCACAGAGAGATTGGGGTTATAGAGGGTAACAAGCTCACGATTGACAATAGCATATGTGATGAGTAGTCTTATGGTAAATTTCAAAGAATCATTTTGTATATCTATTAATTCATCCAGATAAAAATATTATAATACAATTTATTCTTTGTGAAATCTCCAGAGTGTTGAAGCATGCCCAGGCATAGAACCTCTCAAGTTGCTTCCTCAAGGAAGACAGGAAATATAGATTTGAAGGATTCTCCTAACAGTGGCGAGGGTGGAAATGGTAAATTATTGAACAACTACTTTCATTTTGTATCTAGGCCACCATATGGATGTTTTTTATGTTAGGGAGCTTGTTGTCTCTTTGTATATTGGGCACATGTTTCCATATTGTAAAAAATGTACAGCTTAGATGATGTTGAATATACATATATATTCATTTCATGGCACATTTTTTATGAATCTCATTTTTTTTTTGCATTTTATGTTGATGAATATATGAATTTCAAAGTGTTTGAATTTGAAAGTGTATGAATTTTATGTGTATTAATCCCTTGTTTTTTTTTTAAAGTGATTATAAATACTTGCATTACACATTAACGAATATATTGTGGTGTAAAATATTGCTAAGTGCTAAATCCATAAGAAATTAATGGTTCTTAAGTAGCATTTATTGCTCATTCCTTTTGAATTATTTGCATGAATGTTGTGGATATCCATATTCTAATTCGCAGCCAACAATATGGTCTACTTCTTGAATTATCTTCATCTAAATCCAATGACAATCCACACTCAAATAGTGATCAATTGAAAATATTGTGACCTAAAAAATGACATATTACAATAATTTATTATAGAAATAAATTTTCTCATTATCTTCTACATAATTGTAAATCACATAAATATATCATCTCAATGTTATTACAAATTCACCTCCATAACTAGTACTAGAATTACTCAACTACAAAGATGTCATAAGATAAAATCCAATTATGAAAGTACAAAACATTTGAAAAACCCAAACACTTCATATATATTTATAATATGAAGTACATGCACCTACCAATATCTTATTAGGGGTTGTTAGACGTTAGGCTCTTCAAATCCTAGAGATGGAAACCATAAGATAACATTAGTCAATAACTCACTCGAATAGAGATCATCAACAAGGTAACATACACAATTGTAAGCCCTTTTTTTAACCTACATTTGTATCCCACACTTTTATAATATCAACTCCCTCTATCTTCTCGATAACAAGAACATTAGATAGCACTAGGGTTTTCCAATTCCACAAAACCCTAACTTTTTCTCTTACCATAGCTACATGATAAAAGTATTTCTTTTCTCCTCTAGGTATAAGTCCTAGTATTCCTAGTCTCCTTAGGACAAAACCTTAACCCTAGTCTTCCCTTGACATTCCTTTGAGAAGCCTAGTTGTTATTTTCTTAGTTGATTCAATCCATAATTTGACCATTTTCTAGGGAACACCCATTGTCCCCCTCTTGATATGCATGACATATATAAAATCATTTCATTTATGTGTAACTATTCAAAAACACCAAAAATACTAGTAAATGACTCATTAATGCACTCATGTTTGTTTATATTGTGTAGTGGGTATAAGTAAATTTCGTTAAACCCATCAATTATTAATACCATTTATTAAGTCTTCCATGATTTCCACTAATCTTATTGATTTTTATCAATAGAATGAGAGAGTTCATATGGAAAATAGATCTTAGAATGGGTATCATTTTCCACCTAAAAATAAAGGTTTTGATGTTACATTTCATGACACACCATAGAAAGTAATGCTATGCTACCAAAATTCCTCTAGGGAGACTTGAAACCATTATTTTTTTCCCTTCACAATCTATGATAGTTTATTTCACATTGCTACCCAATTTTTTGGTTAGAGCACATAAGGAGACAAAGGACCCTCCTAAACCCAATACCAAAAACATGATGATGCCATTCCACTATCATGCCTTTCCAATCCATTCCATGGAAATCCATTTCCATGACATTGCCATTTCCCTGCCATTTCCATGCCTTTCCATGCCATTGTCATGCCTTGATAAGCCTTGATAAGCCATGCCATTCCATGATATTCCATTTCAATGTCATTCCATTCCATGCCATTTACATTCCTTTCCATGCCATGTAACTCCATTTCCATGTCAATGCTACACCTTGCCAATCCATGCCATGGCATACAATTTCCATTCCATTGCCATGACATGTCATTACCATGCCTTTCCTTTCCTTTCTATGCCATGCGATGCCATGAATTTCCTTTGCATGCCTTGTAATTCCATGTCTTCCATTTCCTTACCATTCCATTCATTTACATGTCATTCCTTTCCTTTCTATGGCATGCCTTTCCACACCTTTCCATACCATGCCATTCCTTGCCATGTCATGGCTTGCCTTGCATTGAATTTCCTTGACTTTCCATGCTATGCCATGCCTTTCCTTGATTTTCCTTTCCTTTGCATGTCATTCCATTCCACACCTTATCTTTGCATGCCTTTCCATGCCATGCCTTGCATTTTCTTGCCTTTACATGCCATGCCATTCCATCCCTTTCCTTTCCATTCCACGACTTTCCATGCCATTCCTTTCCTTTCCATGACGTTCCATGTCTTTCCTTCCATTTACATACCTTTCCATGCCATTCCATGCCTTGTCTTTCCATCCCTTTTCATGTATTTCCTTGCCATGGAAAGACATGCCATTCCATGTCATGCCTTTCCTTGCCTTTCCATGCCATGTCATGCCATTTCATGCCTTGCATTTCCTTGCCTTGTCATGCCAGGACATGTCATGCCTTGCCATTCCATGACTTTCCATTCCATTCCTTTCCTTGTCATGCCATGTCATGAATTTTTTTTTCCATGCCATGGCATGCCATTTCATGACTTTCCTTGATTTTCCTTTCCATGACATGGCATGCCATGCCATGCCTTGCCTTGCCTTGCCTTTCCTTCGCATTCATTTCCTTGCCTTTGCATGTATTTCCTTGTCATGCCTTTCATTTGCATGCCTTTCCTTGGTATGGTATGGTATTCCTGGCTTGGTTTGGTATGGTATGGTATCCTTGGCATGGTATGGTATGCCTTGCCTTACCTTGGTATGATATGATATGGTATGCCTTGCCTTGGTATGGTATGGTATCCTTGGTATGGAATGGTATGGTATGCCTTTCCTTTCCTTTCCAAGCAATGGTATGGTATGGTATGGTATGGTATGGTATGGTATTCCTTTCCTTTTTGTTCCTTTCCTTACCTTTCCTTTCCTTTCCTTGGCTTTCCATGGTATGGTATGGTATGGTATGGTATACCTTTCCTTGCCTTGCAATGGTATGGTATGGTATGGTATTCCTTGCCTTGCCTTCCATTTCCATGGTATGGTATGGTATGGTATTCCTTTCCTTGACTTTCCTTTACAAGCCATGGAATGGTGTGGTATGGTATGGTATACCTTGCCTCGTGTTTCCTTGCCTTGCCTTGTAATGGTATGATATGGTATGGTATGTCTTGCCTTGCCTTTCCTTGCCATGTTATGGTATGTCTTGCCTTGCCTTTCCTTGCCATGTTATGGTATGGTATGGTATTGTATGTTATGCATTTTCTTTCCTTTCCATGGTATGGTATGGTATGAATTTCCTTTCCTTGCCTTGCCATGGTATGATATGGTATGGTATTCCTTTCCTTGTTATGGTATGGTGTGGTATGGTATCATCGGGATGTTATTCCATGCCTTGAAGGAAATGTATGCCATTCCTTGAAAAAAATGCATGGAAAGGAAAGTGAATGAAAGAAAAGTGAAGGAAAGGTATTCCATGCCTTGCCTTTCCATGCTATGCCATGTAAGGCCATTCCATTCCACACCTTACCTTTCC
>JASDQU010109444.1:0-11669 GCA_032191745.1 Picea mariana
GGTTTTTTGAGGAATTACTCAGCATGGCTTTGGCTAGGAAGAGGCATGAGTAGGCCCGATGCCAGGTAAGCAGGGATAGTGCAATTTAGGGTTATAACAAAGGAAGAATAAGAGGTTTTAGAACAACAGATACAAGAGTTAAAAGAATTCAGGACCAGAAGGATCACGTAGTTGATTGAAGAACAGGAGAACATATCGAATCTATTTGACACTAGATACCTAGATGTCAAATATGCAAGAGCATTAGAGGACTTACAAAAGATTGAAGAATCTGTCTCAGATATAGAAGAGGTATTAACCATGAATCCTAGGAAAGAATATCAACAATGCGAAGTGACTGTGTCCAAGGAAAATAAGAATCAGAATGGGAAGAGAATCACCAAGATGAAGCTCACTGGAAAGAAGGTTAGGAAGCTAAGTAAATAGAGAGCTAAGCTTGAAAGGCTATAGAAGATTCTAGAGGGATCCTCGCAGAAGGAAAAATTTCAAAATTTGAACTTCGTCGAGATATTAGACCAGCGACATAGTCCACTTCATTGAGGCGAAGCAATATAGCCATTGGAGGCCGATATAACCATTCGGCTACTGCTCCGAATGGATCAAAAATCATTGATGGCCCATCACCAGACCATTGGACCACACCAGAATGGAGAGAACACAAATTAATGAGGCTCATACTCGTTGTAAAGTAAACCGTTGCTAGGATTGACTATTTATCTCATCGTACCATGCACAAAGAACACTTTTGCCAACTGAGCATTTGAAGCCCGTAGACTAGCAAGTGTATACATTGATCATCATGCCCTTGTTGTTCATTCATGTATAGTGTCTAAGATCATTGTGACCTTGATATTAACCCCGAGTGTGTATGTATGAAGAGCTTAGTGCACTTGAAGAATATGCGAAAGAAGTACTCACTGATCTCAGGACTGAGAAAATCATGTTGGAAAGAAGGATGTCTACAAGTGTGCAAGCATCATCAACAGGAGGAGTCCAAGATTCTCCATCGACTGCTCGCAGATTAGGAACTTCTAGAGTCATGACAGAGATGAAAATGAAGCATAGAGACGATATCGCGAATGGCAAGCTGATTCTAAGCATTCTACCTACCTACCTACCACCTCTAAGAGGTGCCATCAACCAGGATGGTGTGCCCTAAGATTTTGACTATGCTTTGGTCATGGCATACCTCGCAAAAGGGATACGTATAGTTCTCACTGACAAGAATAAGCTTGCAGACTTGAAGTTTAGTGACTTCAACCTTGGAGATCGAAAATCTTACAACATTCTTGCCCCGCATAAGTACTTGACCAGGACCAAAGGAAAGAATTCAAAGATTATCCCGCAGACATGGACCCAAAACCTTGCACAGTCCACACTGCTTAATGTGATGAATATCCTGCACTTCGACCAACACCAAGAAGTAAACGCATGTGTGAAATTGTTGTTATCCTGCTACCACGGAGGTTACTTATGGTTGAACCGTCGCATCACTATCGATCCAACCTTGATCAATCAGATCACGGGGCTAAGCATGCAGGGCCCTTACCCATAGGTCTTTTACCCTGGAAATACCTCAGATCAAGCATTAGCACAGAGAATCAAAGAGACTTATGGAAATGTTGAGAAGGGAACACGAGGTTACAAGGTAGCCTTTATCTAGAATGGTTTAGTGAACCTCTCATGTCAGCTGATTGCAGGCAAGCTAGTTTGCAAGAACTGACCCACCCAAGTAACTAAATTCATTCTTGACCTCATTGAGAAATGAGCAGAAGTACTTCATATGAATTGGGTGCAGTACCTTGTAAACCAACTAGAGATTGATTGCCGAGAAGTGCAATACCAAGGGTATGAGTTCCACTTTAGTTGGCTTCTCATACTGATCGCATTCATTGCATGGGAAATGCCAGAAGGCATGACCTTCCCCAACATTGAGCCCTTCAAACCTTTAGCCCCAAAGTTTAGTACCTTGGGGTACTCTAATGACATGAACAAGCAGTGGTAGTCAATGTCATCTTCCATGCCTATTACAACCAGTTGAAACAAGCCATCCAGTCCAAGCCTCGGATGACCTAGAATACCCTCCATAGGTTTAGGCCCTTAATGAAGTTCAACGCGGATAACCACTTTATTTATATAACAACGCATGCTGATGAGCACAAGCAACAGTTGCGGTCATATTAGAAGTTGATAGAGAAAGACTTAGAGGAAATCACTAAGGATTGGTCGACATACCTTCTCATTCCAGCCAACCCTATAGAGTTGTCTGATGTAGACATCCCAGAAGGCGCGCAGGATACACCTGAACCTAGTAAGACGAAGAAGCCTGCAAAATTTCAGGATATAGACAACACATCTGTGGGTACTGTGTCCATTTCACCAGATGAAGGGGATGATGACAAAGAGATCGAAGGCATAGATATTGAACAAAAGAAAGGCGAAGTACCAACACCCAGGGATGAATAGGAATCATCAAAGAAAAGGAAGGTTTTGCTTCCGAAATCTTCCTCCTGGAAGAAACCTATAACCCATGTAACCAAGATACGAACTACCCTCACATTGGATAATTTTAATTTCATCATTGTAGTTGTGAACGATGCTTCACAGGAAATAATAGAGAAGCAAGAGGCAAAGCAGGATAAGATGTATAACCGTATCGAGATTGAACTCCAAGGAGTGCAGCAGGCGCTCCAGTCTAGCCGCACAGTCACCACTGCGCCTCTGACAGCAGAAACAATAGAACCAGGATATGAGCTAGCTCAAGTCCACTAGATTGCTGATATGGTCGAAGATTGCCTTCGATGAGCTCAAGAATATACAGTGCAATCCACCCAAGCTTTGACACAAGTACAGGGAGTACTTGTCAAGCAGCAAAGTGCTACCGAATGAGAAAAACTTGCTCTTCAAGAATAGTGGGAAAAAGAGAAAGCATAGCTACAACAGAGTAAGGAGCAGTTGATTGTAGAGAAGCTATAAGTAAAGGAACTTGTCAACATAACACTTCTCTTTGTGACATTCATCGAAGTCTAGATAGAAGAATGGGTTTCACAACAGGTGGCACAACTAGAAGGAGTGATCCAACAACTTCAACAGTGCATCGCAGATCTGGAACTTTGTACTGTGCCTGAGACTCCTCAAGAAATCAAAGACCTAAGAGAAGAAACTTCTCATAGCGCAATTGGAAAAATGAAATATCTTTCCTTGGAGTGAAAATAGCTAATCTCTAGGAGTGCTTAGATGTATGAAAAGCTCACGAAGAATCCAGAGTTACAAGCATTAGAGTTGCAGCTCCAAGAAGTGAAGCAGCACATAGATACGTTACAGGCGTAGATGAAGGCCTTGTCACCAGTTGAAAGGATCAAGAGGTTTCACGAGCAATGCACTCCCCAACAATAGATCCACACGATCCAAAGTAAAGTGATGAAAGTCTCTCAACAACTTCAACCAGTGCAAGAGAAGGCATGCCAACTGTTCACCGAAGTTGAAAGCCAAGGAGCCAAGCTAGAACAGGTCGTCATCACAGCAAAACAATGCCTAGAAGGGCCAGTCAATGATGCACTCATTCAAGAGTTCACTGAGAAAAAGGTCATAGCATTGCAGCAGGTCGAAGCAGCTTGAGCCAAGCTAAAGGCGTTTGAGGCAGAATTGTTCAGACCGGAGTGACTCGAGATGAGTCACAGGTGAGTGTTGGGGGCATGTTGGCCCTTGAACAATTTTTGGGGAACATTTGGTCCTATTTGACCATTTTTGGGACTTTGACAGCCTGTCGAAGATGGAGCGCCAGACGAAGTGGAGATTGCAGAATCTCAGCCCACTTTTGGGTTTTGGCGAACATGTAATGGGAAAGGGATGTCGGCTCCTGGGTTTACCCATGCTTAGGCCCATTTTGTATGTATAAATAGATATATAGGCATCTAGTGGAGTGTGGTATCTAGGTGATATACGCTAAGTGACAAGAAGGGATCTGTGTGAATGAGAGTTTTGCGCATTCTGTATAGACTTGCAGAGCTTAGTGCAAGTCCCTGTGTGAAGATATAGAAGGCTTTGTGCTGAAAGGAAATGAAGAAGGATCTAGCGAGCTGCACAGATATTCTATCCTTTGTGCAGTAGGGTTTGGTGGCTTTGTTCTTGTAACCACTTTGCCGATGATAATAGAGAACAAGAATTGGTGGACGTAGCCCCAGGGTGGGGGTGAACCACGTAAATTCTGTGTTGTCCTCTTTGTGCCTTGTTCTAATGCAGTGATGTGATTATTTGCTAAGTGTTTTGATATATTTAGATAGATCTATTTATTCTTTGTGCTTTAGTAGATGTGTATGAATATTATATCTGATATGTATGAAGATGTTTAGTGTTGATCTACTGCATCTGATCTGTTTTACTATTGCTAAGTATTAAAATACCTTAGATCTAAGTGAATGCTCTGATGCTCTGTGCTATCTGTGAAGTATAATGAGGGTTGAATATTTATGAATGATCAATTCTAAGTGCTTTGTAAGTTATATAATCACATATCTATGTCCTAGCTTAGGTTGTAGACACTTGAGTCCTACAACCACCCTTGCCTCTACCTCGAGTGAGACTTCATATACTTCGCAGGTGTTGCTGAAAAGGCCGGTAGTTAGGGTTTTGTTGGTGCGCTCTTGTAGCGTTGAAACCTGGGTCTGTCCCTGTGCCAACATCCTTATTTTGCTATCTTTCCCAATGGACTCCTAGATTATCTCATCACAATTTTCATTGCACCTTCGCAGTCTCATTAGCCCTCCATTTATTTCACAATCAGTTTTCCCATTTGCAGATTTCCCTCCATTCATTTAGCTCATATAGAAACCCAACCATGGGGCCCCCACCCTCCTTTTATAACCCTAAATTGCACCACACATTTCTTACCTGGCATCAGGCCAACTCATATCCCTTCAATGCCAAAACATATGCTGAATAACCTATTTAAAAATACTCTTGGGTAAAGGTACACGTTCCTTAACCCACTACTGCACGCGTGTGAACGCTGGCGGGCCTTCTACAGCCCGCGTTTACCTAACAAAACACAAAAATAGGAAATTTTTTGACGGGACAAAAATATATGGGTCAGTTAATTGAAACTCCCGGCCCTGCATGGCCGAGAGTTCGTCCAAAACCCTAGCTCCTTCTAGCCTATAAAAGAAGGGGTAGGGGTACTATTTGGAGGAGGAAAATTATAGCGAAGAAACTCTACCCATTTTCTGAATCCATTTGTCCCAACCCTTTATCCTTTCCTCAAGACTAAGGAGAATTAACGCAAAGTAGTTGGAGGACAAAAGAAGAGGAGGAGCCCAGGATCAGGATCAAGGAGTGGTGGCCAGTCTCGAATTTGATTGTAAGTTGATTCATTTTGAAAATAATAAAAGAATACTTTTCCCGTCCCAATGCATGAGTTATCTATGATATGTGTAATTTGTGCTTAATTTATAACCCTCAAGTAGAAAAGTAGCATGCATCCATAGTGTTTTGTCTTGATTGCAGGTTAACTTTGGAAGGAGCAGCGCAAGTAAGCGGGCAAAGCACAATGGAGGATCTACACCAAACATCAGTAAAAAGGTTAATAGTTCCTTTCCATGCATGTATCGTGAAAGAGGGGTTTAGGTTTTGGGTGGTAGGTTAAAAAGTCATTTCTTTATGGTAAAAAATCTGCATGCAAATCTGACCCTAGTTTGCTAGTCCGTAGGGTATTTTTCCCAACAACAGAATTGGCGACTCCGCTGGGGATGATACTCTTTAGGGTTTCCAGATTTAGTTGAGTTTTTGGGTAGTTTAAGAGATTAGATTTTCTGTTTCTTTGCTTGTCTTTTTTAGTAAGGCCTGAGTTAGCAGGGAGCCTGGTTATTTATACCAGTTTTCCCTGACTATTGCTTGACGACAATTTTCGGGACACACAGAGGTACACGCGGCTTGCGGAAGGCCTGCACGTGTGTGCTCGCGCCTTAACCTTCTATAGCCCGTGTGTGAATTCTTGTTGTAGAGGTTTCAGTAGCGGGTAGGAGTCAGAGAGCTTGAGAGGTAGTCCTCCTCTTCCCTTTCAGAATTATACATTCTTAGGGGGCTTTCTAGATCCTGTCTGAGTCTTGCTGGTTCACAGTCTTGCTTCAGTTTGCTTTATTGCATTTTGTTATTTATTGCAATTATTTTACTTTTATGTTAAGAAGAAGCATCCAAGCCTTTAAGAGACCCTGGTTATCAATACCAGAGGCCTCTTCCTGGTCTGGGCTGCCTGTGTTAGTTTTTTCTTAGAGTTTATACATACACGCGACCTATGCAAGTTTAGCCCACGGGTACATGTGCTCTGTGGTAGCTCAACACGCATTTGCATGCGTGCTATTTCAGTGACAGTAGCATGCTTGACAGGCTGCTTTTCAATCAAGGTGGGGTAGTCATCCCCTCCTGTGGTGAGAAGTGTTCCTCTCAGGTGTTTGAGTCTAGGGTTCCACAGTCAGTAGGTTAGGGCCTCTTATCCTTAGCCTATTTTTTCTTAGTTGATATTGGATAAAAAAAAAGATAAAAAGAAAAATTGTGTTTTATGGTTTTTAGAAAAGTGGAAGAATTGGGGATTTTTTGATTGCCATTGTGTATCTTTGCTTTGATTCTTTGCGATCTGCACTTTAAGCCAGAATTGTGTTTTGTTTTCTTGGTTTTGTGCTTGTTGGAATTTTCCCTTTGTTGCTTCATTTAGCACTTAAATAAAAAAAAATATATATCTCTTTTTCATTTTCTTCTTTGTTTGAAGATTGTGTTTCTGCATCAATAGCTAGGAAGAAGTCTTTTGTTCATAAGTTTTTGCAGTGAATTTAGAGCATAAGTAGTTCGTAGTCAAGCGAAATTCCTTTATGTTTGCTGCATGAAATCTTAGAAAAATTTAAAAAGAAAAAGAAGTCTTTCTTTGTGAAAAGTTGTTGATTTTTGCATTTAGTAAAAGTCTTTTGTTTCCATCATTTTTTCATTCGTTTTTGCTTTGAGTCTTTACACATCATCAGTTTCACCTTCGTATCCCGTGACGTAAAAAATCCCATAAAAGCAACGCTAATTTAAAATCTATTAGACTTTTTTGTTTCTAGGGTTCATACACTAGTTCAGGACTAGGGCCTTGGATTAGGTTGGAGAGAAAACTCTCCAAGGCCACTCAAAACCAAACATTGGATTTTGAGATAGGGAGTGTAGAAGTCTAGTTTCGTGGAAGTTATCCAGGACCCCCCTCTAACACAGGGGATAAACACGAGGTCATGTGAGGAAAGGTAGCGGAGATAACCCCTCCAAAGCCGGACCAAGCGTAGTGGAGAACACATATCAAGGATTTGTTTTGGGATTCGAGGTCCTCAGTTGTCTTTCAGACCATTTTATCTTGATACCCTTGACAGGTTTCGGGCTTGATACCCTGTTCATTGTGGTCTACCCGACTATCGACTGTACCCGCCTGGTGACTGTTCACGTGCTGGCAAACTAGTTGCCAATCTTTTTAGGGACATACACAGGTGACTGCGGGGGTATACCATGGTACCTAGGATAGACATCAGGCCACGCTTTGTAGAGTATACCCAAAGGGTGATTCCATTTTCGAGTTGCACTTGCACCGGTAAGTTGCTCTAGTGTTGGTTGTTGTAACTGTTCTTCAAAATAGTTAGTGACTGCTTGTGTTATCTCTTAGGGGCTTATTTTTTAGTGTGTGTTACTATTTAAACATGTAGAATACCTTAGCGTGTCTTGGATCTTTTCACACAGTGGAGGATCCTGAGCTCCACCGGTCACGAAGGCTCCTGGGCCTGCCGTCGGTTATACTGGAGCCACCCCCGCCACCATTGAGGTGTAAGTTGGACCAACAAGGGTCTTTCGAAGCAACCGAGTTACAAACCATTGTGCCTGAACAACTCTCGGAGGAATCAACTGCCAATATTAGCTCGGTTGAAACCCCAACCACTGATACTTGGCCATCGGTCAGTGTACCAATCCAATTTTATGAACGCCTATCAGTGCCTCACACAGCTATGGAAACAAACGTTGTTACTTCCTCTGGGAATTCTTCCATTCCTACCACTGTTGCTACCACAGGAGAAGCATCTCCTAACTTGCTGTCGTCGGTCCGAGCCACCATGGTATCGACCAAAACTAAGTCGCATAGTGGACCAACCCCATCTATCGAGGCGACCACAATTCTCTTCACACCTAGTGCAACAGGCTCTCCGTTTTCATACGGTATGCCTAGTTCGGGCACAAGTCCTGCACTCACTCACTCCACTTTATAGACTTTGGGTCTGGGGGCAGGGAGCTCTAACGCTCCTTTGCAAGGTCAACTTGGGGGCATAATTGTCCCTTTTAATGCTTTTCCTTACGCTGGAGGTCATATCTCTCCTTTGTCCCCTTTGCTTGGTGGTCTGCATCAGCAGTCCACCGGGCAGCCTGCAAACACGATTTCATTTGGAGTCGGGATTCAAGGAACACCTACGCAAACTCTGCCGATAGGTTCATTACCATTTGTTTGGAACGAGACGTTTGGTAACAACACTTTCGCATCCACTACTTTCCCATCTGGGGGCACTCCCATTTTTGGATAGTCTACTCCGGTGCAGGGTACTATTCCTGCGCCGGGGGCACATATAGCAGGACCTTGGAACTCAGGACAAGGATCTGTTCCCTCCTCTGGATTGCCGTTCTGGGGTAATTCTTTCCACAGTCAATGGAACCCTGGACAAAATTCTATGCCTCTCCCAGCAGGACTGGCATGGGGTAATCCTTCCCAAAGTCCTTCAAACATAATGAATGCCCAACATCCTATGTCCTTTATGGGGAATCAGCCAATGATGTCTCCATAGATGAAAAATACTTACACTGGTCAGGGCCATGGTTTCTACCAGAATCCGGGCCAGCAGCCAAACTTTTCCTGGCAACCTGGTGCCAGTCAAACTTCAGGACCCTTTTTCCCAGGCTATCAGTAGCAACCCAAACTACCATTCCTGGCGATGTTACACTTGCTAGATTTGACATGGTTGTTAAATGATCCTATTTGTCACGATCCACGTTGGCCTCCTATGCCAACAAAGTTGCCTTTGGACATTCCAAAGTTCGAGGCCAAGCCTAACGAAGATCCAGGTGATAACGTGACTACCTTCCATCTTTGGTGTTCATCTAATTTATTGAAATATGAGTTCGTTCAGTTGCGATTGTTTCAACGTACTCTCATCGGGAGTGCCGTGAAATGGTACATCGAGCTAGATCGCTCATGATACTCTTCTTTTGGCGAGCTAGCGATGGCTTTCCTTAACCATTTTCAGTTACCTATGAGATACGACGCTGGCACCAAACTGCTGGCCAATTTCGAATAGATGACAGCAGACCATATCTCTGATCATATCCGAGAATGAAGACACTGAAAGAGTCTAATCAAAGTACTAGTCCCACTAACATTCCTGCTTGAGTGGTTCCTTAAGTCTTTAGTCCCACAACTATCCAAAGACGTTGTGACTTCAGGAGTTTTCTCCGAAGAAGATGCCATCGTGAGGGCTCAATAGTTTGAGCTTATCTATTCTCAGTCTGGTTTATTGTACAACATCCTACCGGATGCACCACGATCGATACTGGATAAAACTAGATAGAGAGATGGACCACATGCCGATGGTATTGTTGGGTCAACACAAACCAAGCCCGCTGAGCAATTGTCAAAGCAATTGCAATAGTTATCTATACAACACTCAGCGGCCAACCAGACTACTGCTTTGGCTGCTCCTCCTACCCAAATGTCGAAAGTACACTCTATGAAGACGACTAACCCAAAGGCCACCCAGCAGCCTGAAGGGAAGAAAAACCAATGAAAGAAGGGTAAGGGGGAGAAAAAACCCACCGATAATGCTGGCGAGGGCACCATGGAAAAATGGAAGGCGAGGTATCCGTGCAACTTGTGTGCGAAAGACCACTCGACCCATCTATGTCCTCGACTTGTAGAGGCCCAGAAGTTTGTCACACAGCAACAACAATCCATGTTGACTAATCCCTTTCAGCATGGGCAAAATTTAACTCAAGCCTCTACAAGTGCCGAAGGGAGGAGCCAAGAAACCTGTCCTCCCCCAAAAAATTCCTCATCCGCAAACATATATATGGTTAGGGGTGATGCTTTAATAACGAATAGAGCACATGAATATAGTAAACCAAGCGCCTCTGAGAAGGGTAAAGAAGCTGAGATCCCATCTCTTCCTCTACAGATCGAGAAGACGTTGGGTTAAACAATGACACGCATCCCAAAGGGTGCATTTAAGAAAGCTTCTCACAACCCAAACGCAAGGGCTGCCCAGAATTACTCTGTGGTGGAAGATTTATCACAAACCCCTTGTGCGATGTTTGCTTTGGAGGTCCTCCAAAGATGCCCTGCTCAGAGGAAAGCCTTGTTGACTGCTTTAGGCTCTACCGAGACTTGTAACCTGGGTACCATCATGTTAGATATGACCGACTTAAAACCTCGTCTACCTTACCACATCGTGTTTCAGATAGTAGTGGCTCATCCCACAAAAACTTTTACACGGAATATCTTCCGCACGGTGGTCGAAGAGGGCACTTCGACTTGTGTTATGTCGTTAGCATGTTGGAAGGCCATTGGTCAGCCCGCTTTGTCTCCATCACCTACTCTCCTCACTGCGTTCGACGGTCATTCTTTCCGACCACATGACATTGTTCCTTCTTTCCCTGTGGAGTTAGGAGGGAAGACCGTGTGCGTCGAAGTAGAAGTAGTCGATGCTCCCCTCGACTATAACCTCTTGTTAGGTCGAAGTTGGACTTATGCTATGCAAGCCGTGGTTGCTACAGTTTTCTGAGTCTTTTTGTTTCCATACGAAGGTCGGATAGTGACCATCGATCAATTGTCCTTCTCTAGACCTAACCCAGCTTTGGGGGCATCCACGGTTCCCATGATAGATAATCCTCAACCCGGTGTCGTTAATGTAGGAGTTGGTTTGTGCCCATCCTTGATGGGTACCTTCGATTACCCACCTCCTCATGATGATGTCAAGTTTATATCGAATCACCACAAGGCTGATATTTTTCACGTTTCGTCGTTCCGCACAACTTACTTTGAGGATCCATGGATTCTTACTTCCCCATCAGTCATGATGGATGAGATAGGGCACTCCGACATGTCCATGCCCTTGTCGACCGCTAAAGTAGCGTACTCTTTAGTCCAGCAAGCTTCAACTAACCCTGATCTGGCTCCCGCACAAGAGCTGGATCCACTTCCAGAGCCTATTTGGGCTCAGGATTCTCTTGCTACCACCGATTTGTTAGACTTAGTCTTGCCTTCCGATGAAGCAGTAATCGAAGCAATGACTAGTTTGGACAAACCATGGGATGATCTTCATCATAGATCATATTTTCTCCCAGAGTTACAACGAATTGAGGCAGGAGAATTCACTATCACCATGATGGGAGATCAGCTGTGTCCTATGAACCTCTTAGCTACACAGGAAATTTATGCTGAGGGGAATATGGCGCCTCTACTACGACCACCAAATTATAACAAAGATTTCCTATTATATCTAGCTTCCGCAAAGTCAACCATAGGCATGGTTTTAGTTCAGGAAGATGATTCATTTTCAGAATACGTGATCTATTACCTGAGCCAAGGCCTCATAGGACCGGAACTTAATTATTCCCATCTCAAA
>JASDQU010109444.1:17322-27699 GCA_032191745.1 Picea mariana
CTTGTATGTTTGCAGTACTCATTCCTCCATTGTAACGTAATATTCCTTTATTCTTTTTCAAAAATTATCAAAAAGAACAAAAAAAATCAAATATACCCCAAAAAGAGGATGGGAAAAGTATTTTCTTTATTGGCAGCATAATGAGTCGCCCTTGGATGAAGCACATCTGTCCGATTGATCTTCAAACTATGGGATGTAGTACGACCTTAGGAAGCTTTTTATCACTATATAGAGTTGTGTCCTCCACCGTTTGGTTACTCTTTCAAACATATGGAGAGTTTGTGTTACCTCCTGCTTCGTAGACTTATGATTAACAGATATGTTGCCTGAGTCTTATCAAGTGTCGTTCTATTATCCAAGGGAAGTTTGTCACTGAGCCTGAGTCGGCCCCTCTGGAATATGTCTCTTGTCTGCATACCCGACCATCATGAACGTCCAATCAAGTCTTTGTTTGAAATCACTGAAGCCTTCAGTCCGATCATCAAGATTATCAAGTCCATAACCGACGAGTCATCGAAGACCTCTGGGTAGTGCAATCATACACTCATATTACACTCCTACCAGAGTTTAGAATATTTTTTAGATGTTTTTTGAGCTCTGAAGTACAACCATCAGGCCGAATCAGCTTTTGGGAGATGGATACTTTATATGTATATCTTTCTGATTTCGAGATGTAGCTCCGCTATGTATTATTCGCAACTACTCTTCATAGTTATTTGACATGGATCTACAGTGTATTTGATAGGTAGCCATGGTTCTATTTTATCTCGAGCATGGGTATGCCCACCTCGGTGAGACATTTGTTATTTTGCAGACAACACCTCCTGATTCCTGATTCTTGGGCTCACTCATTCAGCGTATCAGTACAGATTGGTAAAAGATTGGTAATGTATTTTGGCCATCAGATGCTCTTATGACCTCACACATTAAGGGGCATCTGTTATAACCCTAAATTTCACCACACATGCTTACCTGGCATCAAGCCAAATCATATCCCTTCATTGCCAAAACATCTGCTGAACAATCTCTTTAAAAATCCTCTTGGGTAAAGGTACACGCGCCCTAACCCACTACTGCACGCGTGTGAATGCTGGCAGGCCTTCTACAGCCCGCGTTTACCAAACAAAACACAAAAATAGGAAAGTTTCCGACGGGACAAAAAGCTATGGGTCAGTTAACTGAAACTCCCGGCCATGCATGGCCGAGAGTTCGTCCAAAACCCTAGCTCCTTCTAGCCTATAAAAGAAGGGGTAGGGGTACTATTTGGAGGAGGAAAATTATAGCGAAGAAACTCTTCCCATTTTCCAAATCCATTTGTCCCAACCCTTTAGCCTTTCCTCAAGCCTAAGGAGAATTAACACAAAGCAGTTGGAGGAAAAAAGAAGAGGAGGAGCCTAGGATCAGGATCAAGGAGCGATGGTTGGTCTCGACTTTGATTGTAAGTTGATTCATTTTGAAAATAATAAAAGAATACTTTTCCCATCCCAATGCATGGGTTATCTATGATATGTGTAATTTGTGCTTAATTTCTAACCCTCAAGTAGAAAAGTAGCATGCATGCGTCGTGTTTTGCCTTGATTGCAGGTTAACTTTGGAAGGAGTAGCACAAGTAAGTGGGCAAAGCGCAAGTGGGCAAAGCGCAATGGAGGATCTACACCAAACATCAATAAAAAGGTTGGTAGTTCCTTTCCATGCATGTATTGTGAAAGAGGGGTTTAGGTTTTGGGTGGTAGGTTAAAATGTCATTTCTTTACGGTCAAAAATCTGCATGCAAATCTGACCCTAGTTTGCTAGTTAGTAGAGTGTTTTTCCCAACAACACCTCCACCAGTTCTCCACACAACTTGTACCCTCATACGCCACACCATATTGCAATGGGGAACCTATTTCTGTATCTATACACTCATCCCAAATTATTCTTTATTTATTTGGTAAATTGTAAAAAGCCTTTGTTTCCAACATTTACATAGCCTTTTGTTGTCACCCTTGGTGACCTTCTTTTTTTCGGCAAAGAAACCCATGTCTCCCTTGGTTGGGGAATTAATTATCTACTACTCTTGTTGACATCATCCATAAGCCCCAAGTATCCCACATTCCATGCACCCCTGATCTCTAAGTTTGTTCACTTTGTCATGCCTCTAGTGCAATTTAAACCCATGACCAATCATCCCCCTGACACTAGTTTCAGTTTCACAGTTGCTGCCAATCATCATTCCCATATATCCCCAACCAAGGGTAGTCTTGAGTCACCCCACACCTTGAATTCTCCAATGTTCCTTATTAGTTCCTGATCTTATCCAGTTGATTTCATGAATCCCTTTTTGCTTTTTGGAGTCGCGGCTCCGTCTCTGTCAAAATCAACACAGTTTCCAGAAGGCCGACATTATCTTGACTCTCATTACCTTTACAATGAGAAGTCTCGGATGACACAGAGAGAACTATCATTTCTATATAATGTCATTGACCCCAATCACATTCGACGTCAACACACTCTCATGTTACAGTGGGTCTTACTATGCGACTATTGCAGTATTTTTATACAACTCGAAGACCTCTGAATTGCTAGGCCATCAATGCCTACGATTCATCGACACTTCTTACATGTGTCCTTGCCTCTGTTTAGAGTATGTTCACCATCATAATTTCCATATTCCATTATCAAACTGCTCCGGAGGGAACTTTAGTTATCTACATCAACATACAACTATAGTTATTTTCATACATTTTTGAGTTACATGACACGAGCATGGGGCATGCCCTCCTTGTTTGTATACAACTTTTAATTTCCCCTACCTAGATAAATGTTTGGGTCCCATAGGTTCCCCTCTCCCTCCAATAGATCGCTCTTGCAATTCCTATCAACACTCTTCCTTACAATGGTACTCTCAGTAGAAGAAACATTGATGTATTTTGGCTATACGCATGCTCCTAACCTCACACATCAGTGGGCATTTGTTATCACTGAATTTTTTTATGCAAATGGTTATATGAATACCACATCTCCAAACACCTATTAGTTCACCTGCAGCACCAATAAATCATTTCCAAGAGGAAAAAACTATACAACTGGTCAAAAAATTAACATGTGCCAAAAACCTAAAGGAAGCACATGCACGTGCACAAGCCAAAGAAGCCAGAAGAGCGCACATTCACCCGATGCGCGACTGTATATGAAATAATCCACAAACACCAGTGAATGATGCATTTATGGTTCTTGTTGTCCCCTCACCCACTTTTGGACCAGATCCCAACTTGATTTGACCCCCAAATCCGAGTTGAATCCGAGTGGGGGTTGGTCAAAGACCTAAGGGTGCCCTAAAGGCCCCCTTGTTCACACCAAAGACCGGTTGGATATTATCTTAAAGAAAATATACAAAAGGATGTCATGGGTGCACTACTAATTCAATAATATCATTGTATTGTTATGTTGCCTCTATTCTCCTACAAGAAACCTCTTTTCTTATTAGAGCATACTAGCATCATCTCATTAGGCTATTCACCTCACCTCTTGAGGGAATAATCTTGGATTTCTTCACCATTTGATTTCTATTTTACCATTTGTAAGAATATCTCTCACATAAAGGATTCAAGAGCCCTCCTAAGGAGGAAGAGGGGATCCATAAGTCCCCCTTCTTCTATGGTCTTTGCCCATTAATATATTTCTCCATTGATGGCATGATTATTGGTCAATTGTTTGATTGATTTTGGTTCTAATTTCATCATGCATTTTAGTTTTATTTATTTATCTATTTATTTAGTTTTTGTTAGATTAGTTGTTTGTTTATTTCATGTGATTGAGTCATTTGATTCATACACTAACCCCTTTCCTGTCTAGCAGACCCAACTAGACTTGCAAGTGCCCCTCTTTTGCTCATTCAAGTGACAAAAGGAACATAACAATGGGTTTTTCCTCCATCCAAAAACTCTCTTTTATACTCCCTTTTGAAAATTGGAGTAGTTAGGAATAGGATACAGGAGGTCGGTGTTGGACTTATGGGATGACCTAGGTTCTACCTTAGTTCTCCAACAAAACCCTTATCAACAATGGCTCTTCTGGTAAACCAGAAGGCTACCCTATTCACTGAGTGCACAACTCATTCTCACCCAATATGGTTTATGAGGGACTGTAGGACACATGTGTATGCAGTTATGGAAGGTACCGGAGGATGTTATTTCTTACTTCTTACTTCTACTTAACCATGAATTTCATTACAATACTCATCAGATCCATTCATTCATTCATTCATTTGCATATTTGTTCTAGTGAGAACTGTAAATAAACCATCCATTCATCTATATTACCATTCAATCATAACTACAAAAATAGTAAAACATAAAAACACATTGCACACATAGTTTTACCGTGGTTCACCCCCTTGGGGCTATGTCCATAAAGATATTATGTTTCTTTTCTTATTCATAAAAAGGAAATGTATGCATTACATCATAGTAGAGAGTAGTGAGGCATACTAGGTTCACACCAAGATCCACATCTTGCAACCCTACCCTCAACTAATTCTACCTCATCTGAGCTCTACAACTCTCCAAACAAGCTTCGACTCACAAAAACTCCAAAATAGGTTCGCCAAAATAGAATTGTTGCACTAACACACTAACAATTGGATGATTATTATTGTTTTCATGATGATCCTCTAATATGCCCCATACCCCTTATTTTTATTACAAAATTGGGTTAGAAACCCTTAAAATACATCCCAAAACCCTAACCCTAAGTAATATAGGTTTGTCCACATTTGCAACGGATTTCCAGAAATCATGTTGCACACGTTGCTTTTCCTAAAAAATGTGGCGTGCTCTCTTTCTTGGTTGGATCTTCCTCGTTTTCCACATTGTTCTCCAAACATGCCTACTCCAGCAGGCCCCCAACAATAATATTTGACTTGTCTCGAGCCACTTATCCTTAGTGCACCTTCTGTAGCACTACCTTCAGTGCATGAAACTTCTTCCCCAAGCCAGTTTCTTTCTCTTTATCCTTTGTGCTCTTTCTTTCTAATGTCTCCAAATCCTATGCTATTATGTTCTCTTTCAACACTTCTCTAGTTTCTAATAGCATCTGTTCCCTTCTTCCTTTATCTATTTGGAGCTCGTCTATCATTGCTTCTACTTGTTGCTGAAATGGTTCCAACTGATCCCTCCTTTCTTGTTTCTCCTCTTGCACAATATTTACTTCTGCCTGCAATTTTTTCAACTCCTGCACAACCTTCATTCTTAGGGATATGTCCATGGTATTTTTCCTCTTCTTCAAGTCCTAAACCACCATGTTCAATTTTTCCTCCCTTTGCTCTAGATGTTGGATCTTTTCATGCTCTTATAATCTAGTCCAAATATCTGCAGTCCTGTTATACAATTATGCCACTTCTTTAACCTCATGTGCTATACTCTCTACATGCACAGTAGCATATTTCTCTCTCTATTCTCGCACTTCTATAGGTGTTCTTGTAGTTAACTTTTCTTTTAACTCACTTATTTCTTGTTTGTATCTCTCCATGATCTACGTAATTTGTTTTATCTTCTCTTCTGTTTTAATCCGATGTTCATGCGTGTAGTCTAGTATGCTCTTGTATACCTATGAAACATTGTTCTATAAATTATATGCACATTTCTTCTCTTCCTCATTTTCCAACTTGATCTTCTCACATGTCACTTGTAAAATCTCCTTCACCTCGCCACTGAGCCCTAGTTTGGTGTCATCCACCATAACCCTAGACTTTACCTCTTGCATTACACTCACTTTTAGGCCATATAGTTCCTTCGTAGGTACGTTCACCAGAACCAGCTCGAGATGTTCAACATCCTTTAATAGTCTTTGTGTTGTATGATCATCCATGTTGCACCTCTTTTGTCACCTAAATGAGAAAAATAATGGTGCTTACAAACCCAGTTGGGTCAGCTAGGCAAGACAACAGTAAATAAAAGGGTTAGAAAGATAAATCATAAAAGATAAGCAAATAATTAAACTAAGAATGATAAAAACAATTAAACTATAGTGCATAAGAACATTAGGAAAAGGAACAAATAAGACTCATGCCACCAATGGAAAGGATTGTATTAGTGGAAAGAAAACACCAAGAAGAAATAGAGACTTTGGGTCCCCTCTTCCTCCAAGGGAGGGCTCTTGAACCCCCAAATATTAAGCTCTTATTACAAATGAGAAACTAGGATCAAATGGTGAAGAGAATCCAAAGAAAATTCATTTTAGAGGTGATATGAATGGCTAAGTGTAATGGTGCTAGCATACTCTTGATGAGTAAAGAGGATCCTCCAAGAGAATACCAGCAACATAACAATATAAATGAATTCCTTGAAAATTTAGTGCACCCATGTCTTCCTTTTATAGCATAACTTTGAGTCATTATTCAACCATCTTTTAGTGTGAACAAGGGGCTATTTAGGGCACCTTTAGGTATTTGACCAACCATCCAGCCAGATTCAACCCAGATTTGGATGTCAAATCGACTTGGACGCTAAACCAGAAGTGGGTGGGAGGCCAACCAATATCATAAATGTCTCGTTCTGAGTTGTGCGCGACTTTTTTTGTCCATAGTCGTGCATCGAGTGCATGTGCACTTTTTTGGCATTTTCGACTGGTGCACGTGCACAAGCTTCCTGTTTATCCTTAGAACATGCTAATTTTATAACTGGTTGTATAGTTTTGGACCTTTTGGAAATGCATTTTTGGTGATTGTTGGTCCATGGGTGAACTAATAGCTGTTTGAAGATGCTGGATTCCTGTAACCATTTTTGGATGAAATTTCAGTGATAATATATGCCCCATTATGGATGAGGTTAGGAGCATACGTATAGCCTAAATTCATCAATGTTTCTTCTACTGAGAGTACTTATTGTAAGAAAGAGAAAAAATGAGAGTATCAAGAGAGACCCATTGGAGGGAGAGGGGAACCTATAGTACCCAACCTTTCGCAAGGTGTGAAAAATAAATTGTGTACAAACAAGGCGGGCATGCCCCATGCTTGTGTCATGTAACTCAAAAATGTGGAATACAGTAATTGAAATGGTGTGTTGGTGTAGATCATTGCAGCACCCTCGGGGGCGGTTTGATAATGACAGAGGACAATTTTGATGATGAAAAAAATCTAAAAAAGAAAGGTAATGACACCTGTGAGAGGCGTCGATGATGCGTAGTCATTGATAGCCTATCCAATTTCAGAGGTCTTCGACATATATGAAAAAAAACTACAATAGTCGTAAAGTAAGACCCACCCCAACATGAGAAAGTGTTGAAGTCAAATGTTATGGGGGTCAACGACAGCAGAGAGAAATGATGGTTCTCCCTATGTTGTCCGAGACTCCTCATTGTAAAGGTAATGAGAGTCAAGATACTGTCGCCCTTCTAGAAACTATGCTGATGTCGAAAAAAAGGGAGACACGACTCCAAGAAGAAAAGGGCTCCGTGAAATCCAATGGATGCGATCAGGAACTGATGAGGTACATGGACGAAGTCAAGATGTGGTGAGACTCGAGACTGCCCTTGGTTGGGGATATATGTGAAGTATAAGTGGCAACAATCGTTCAAGTAAGTCGAGTGTCAGGGGGATAACCAGATGTGGGAAAGTTGTGCTAGAGGTGGGACAAAGTGAAAAAACTTAGAGAGCATAGGTAGGGGACCTATGGGATACTCAGGGTTTATGGGCAATGTCAACAAGAGTAGTCGATAAGGAATGTCGCAACCAAGGGAGACACGGGTTGCGTTTTCCAAAAAGGAAGAAGGTCACCAAAGGTGACGACAAAAAGCTATGTAAAATGATGGAAACAATGGCTCTGTACAATTACCAAATGAATAAAGAATAATTCAGGATTAGTGTTCAGATATAGAAATGGGTGCCCCAGTGCAATATGGCTTGGCCAGTGAGGGCACAAGCTGCTTGGAGAATGGGTGGAGGGTGGGGGCCCCATAGGTGGGTTTCTGTATAAGGTAAATGAATGGAGGGAAATATGTATATGGGAAAACTAATGGTGGATGAAATGGATGGTTAATGATGCTACAGGAGAGCAATCAAAATAAAACCATGAGGAAGTACCCTGGGAGTCCATTGGGTAGGCTAACAAAATGAGGAGAAGGAGTATGTTGCTGATTCGTGACATGATGTAAGACTATCAAGACTCCCATCCCTAAATGGGGAGAACAACATGAGTGTCAAAGTGCCTGGGGGGACGATGAATGGGAAAACTTATGTGGGTGAGAGTGCTATCAGGTGACAGTACCGAAATGCAGTGGAGGGGATGAGACTGCAAAGCTGGATATGGGGATCCTAGAGGTAAAAATTGGAGGGTGTGACTGGGAGATGCATCTTGATATTCAGAGAGAATGAATATATGTCAGTGTTGAGGATATACCTGAATGAGGAATGCTGAGATATGATGATCAAGTACTTGCACACATGAAAAAAAAATACCTGGCGTGAACAATATCTGAAGAGACAGATCATATAGTGGTTATTCAATAATGTAAGCATGCGTACTTGAGTGGAATATGAGAAAAATGGCCCCTGGAGGCTATGAATGAAAAGTGGCCTAGGGAATTTCATGATGTAGATGATGGGGTGTTGATCCCATGGCTAAAGACAGATCGAAAAATGGATGCCTGGAGCTCCCTGAATTGAGTCTGGAAGTTTGGAAAAATGGACTATATATAGATGTAGGGTCCACAATGCCACCTCATTTGTACCTGCTATGTTATTGAGTAGACGAGCAAGTTTAGAGGAGTTTTGTAGATTCCGAGAGATCGAGGCAGCTGATTTAGGACCAACGAGCTTCAAGTTAGTTGCCATATAATCCTGCATAGAACTAGGGTTTCTATTGGTGGGCAGGGATTGTACGAAGGGCTGTACAAGGGTTTTGTAGGTGTGGGACCCCTAGTGCATGGGAGATCAATAAAGTTGCATGCACGAGTGTGCACCTATAATTTAGAAATCCATGCATGGGGGCAGATTAATGGGGAGAACAGGTGCGCATGGTATGCATGCCTATTCAGGGTAGAGAAACACATGAATGCACGTCTGTAATTCTAATAGTTGCGGATGTGTGTGTCGTTGTGTAGTGAATAGGAACACTATGAGGCGCACCTGTGTGAGTGACATGGGTGCATGAGTGTGCCTCTATGTGGTCAACATTCGTGCATGATTGCATAACCGAGGGATGAAAAGGTGTGCATGTGTGTGCACCTATGGGGAAAACAACCGTGCCTTAAAGGAAAAGCTGAAAGGTGTAAAAATTGAGATTTTTTGGAGATTTTGATGTGTGTATGTTTGAGATGGTCGATCAAGTACTGTATATGTGGATGCAGGTGATCATTTGGATGATGTCGATACACTGGAGAGAGAGAGAGATTCATCCTAGTTGCGAAAAGCCATGACTGATGAGGAGCCGAGAGTTTGTGACACTTTGACAGCATGTGGGCTACTGAAGTTCTTTGAGTGCCCCCTAATATGGGCCCAAGAGTTCCTCCTGTAGTTCTTGATTTGGATGTGGAGTCTGGATCTGCATTGTTTTATGATGCGAGGTGAGTAGCTAGCCTTCACTGCAGTGGAGGATGTATATTTCTTGATGAGGCTCCCTTTTCCCGGAACTCCCTTACTAGTGGAGCCCGTAGTACTTGGGGATGGGCAATTGGTTGTCCTAGGCTAGAGGTACAATATGAGGGAGAACTTTATGTCAAGCTCCGTGGTGAGTATTGGGGCGATGGATGCCCTAGTTCATCGTTATGTGGCAGTGATGGTTGTGAGGGTATATGGGTCCCTCATGACTCAGCGGATCAGTGGTGGTCAGCTGAGGATTATGGAGAGGGCGCTGGCATGAGAGAATTTTTCCTGGGGCTTGATGCTACATGCCAACATGGTAGGGCAGCTAGATAGGTGTTGAGCTACAGACACAGGGGATTTTTCCTTTGGGTCAATATTGGTGGCATGGTTTCTGAAGAGGGTGCCTATGTTGCACCCGAGAGTGTTATTGGGTGCACCTGGTGTGCGAGAGCCGCAACTGTGGCGGTGGTTGATGATTTTGATTTGCCACGGTGGTGGGGAGGGTGGCCATTATTTCACAACTGAGGTGGAATAGGTGTGGTGCCAGATGCCACAGATTATACTGCAGTACCCATACTTTGGGGTGGACTTCCAGGATGATTCGTAGATGGTGCTACCTCCAGGAGAGGTGTTCGACCACAGAGGTATTGTGTGATATTATTATTTTGTAGATAGTATAGAATGTATATTTTTATGTATGGGTGAATGAGGATGTTATCATTTGTTTGTTGTATGTGCAGATGTGGGGCCTTGTGGGCGCGAGGTGGAGTTGGTTAGAGCATTGGCGCACCAATGGCTGGTGAGACCTTTGCGGGGAG
>JASDQU010109444.1:27719-41637 GCA_032191745.1 Picea mariana
TATTGTGTGATATTATTATTTTGTAGATAGTATAGAATGTATATTTTTATGTATGGGTGAATGAGGATGTTATCATTTGTTTGTTGTATGTGCAGATGTGGGGCCTTGTGGGCGCGAGGTGGAGTTGGTTAGAGCATTGGCGCACCAATGGCTGGTGAGACCTTTGCGGGGAGAGCTACAGGCAAGAGAGAGATAATGACAAGAGGATGTTGGGGTGAGGCCTGTTGATGATGAGAGAGAAACTAGGAGACACTGTTTTGATGACCCTGGTGCAGGGCCATCACATGCTCCTCTGACCGAGGCTAGGGGAGAGTTTGGGGATATTCATCATCGCTTAGAGGTGGTGCTATAGGGAGTGCTCGAGGGCATGTGGTCGTGGATCCAGGATGAGGGTGTTCTAGAGTAGTGTGTGCGGGTTCTGTTGGTGTGGTGGACTGTGGTTCGGAGAGTAGCAGTAGCAGGTGCTGCCATGACTTGGCGTCTACCTCTAGGTCTGGAGGGACCGATAGTGGGTGGGGAACCACCTCCTGAGGGAGGGCTAGGTGGTGGTTCTCTAGAGGCACCATGAGTGTCTCTGTATGTATTTATATGTTTTGTGGCATTTATATCAGCATATGAGCATATTGGGTGTAGTGGCAACAATTTTGTATCTATAGGGGTGAGGTGGTTCACTGACCTACGGATGTTTGTATATGTACGATATATATTTTTTGTAAACATGTGGATAGAACATTTGACCGATATAGATATGGATATACATTTTGGGAACTTGGTGATGTTTACATGTGTTTTGTGTTTTGGTTGATGATGTCTAATTTATATGTTGTGACAAATTATTGATGTTGGATGTATGTGTATTGGTAACCTAATGTGATAAATGCCAATCTAATACTAGGTTAGCCATGATATCTGCCATTTGATTAAATTGTCTTGGAATATGTGTGAATGTAATGGAATCAAAATGTTGAGATAAAAGTCTAACTTGCAGGTATTTGCGGAAGAGGCAAGGATCACGAACACGGTACACATTATTGAGCTGGAGGATGACCAATTGGGAATCAAGTAAAATGCTAAGGTGACAAACATGGCGATGGTTGGCCTCAGCGAGGAGACCAGTGACGATAATGTATTATTCTTGATTGTTGGTGGCTGAGCCTAAACATATGTCACTGCAGTGGAGAAGTTCATGTGAGGGTGAATAGAGGGCCCAAGCAGCCGAAGTGAGATCCTATGTCCAACGGCTAGCTCCGTCAGCATAACCGATGTGGTAGGCTGATGGGGGTGGCATCTCTCAATAACAGGAGTGATAGATTAGACATGAGGTATGAATGAAAAAAGATTAAAAACTATAAAAAAAAACGTACAAAAAGAAAAAATCCTAGTGTAGAATGGCTATGCTCAAGCATAAAATTTCTTTAGGTACAACCCATTGACGGGTTCTTTGAGAGGGTGGACTTCAGGGGAGGCTAGAACGTGCGTGATTTTAGTAAGGCAATGTTGGATGATATAAGGTCCATGCCATAGTGACTCAAATTTTCCATGTCCAAGGATATCGTGAGCGACATCGTAAGCAAGGATGAGGTCACCTTCATTGAATGAGCGAAGGTTGACATGGAGATCAAAGGAGGCATTTGATTGTTTTTTGGCTACTTCATTGTTTTGTAATGAAGATTGATGATCCTCATCCAGGGACTCTAAGCTCAACAAATGCTGCTCCATTGGAGAAGTGTCAGGTAATAGCTCAATAATGGTGTGTAAGGTGGGAATTTCACACTCAATGGGAAGAGTGGCTTCCACCCCGTGGATTAGATGAAAAGGTATGAAACCACTGGCATTTTTGACTATTGTGCGATAGGTCCATAGCGCGGAGAATAACCTATGATGCCAATTGGTATTATGTTTGTCAACCGTGCACTGCAACAATGTTTTGAGGACCTTATTGACTGCTTCGACCTGGCCATTTGAATGAGGTTAATATGGGAAGGCAAACTCGTGGGAGAAGCCTAACCTGGATGATATTTCAATGAAAATCTCATTCTCAAAATGTTTCCCGTGATCAAAGACTAGTTGTAGTGGTACTCCAAAGCGATAAATGATGTGGTTAAAGAAAAAATGGGCCATAGTCTTAGGGGTATTTTTAAAGGTAGGAATGGTTTCAACCCACTTGGTGAAGTAATTGACTGGCACGATGATGTATTTGTGTCCATTGCTGGATGGAGGGTTGCAAGTCATGAGGTCTATACCCCATTTGAAAAAGGGGCCGACAGTGATGACTGGGTGTAGAAGAGTAGGTGGTGCTTGTGCTTTGTTGTCACAAAGATAACATTTGTCACATCACTTCACAACGTGAATACAATCATGAAACAAGGTAGGGAAAAAGTAACTGGTGTGAATGATTTTTGGGGTGGTGGACATCCCTAAGAGGTGGCCCCCACAAGCACCACTATGGTAGTCATTCAAGACTCAATCGACCTCATTGATAGTTAAGAAGCGATGGAGTCATCTCCAATGAGTAGGTAATGTGGGGCTTGGTGAAGAATTCATCAACAATCATCTCCAGAGAGGTGGTTTCCAAATGTTTGTGTTCAGAGATAGATGAGGAGATCATCGTAACAAGGGTCATTTGAGGGGATGTAAAAGAGATGTTTGTTGGGGAAGTTGGTATTGATGGGGGAATTGATAGTATCTGAGGGAAATGTTGTGATGAGTTCGGCGAGGATGAGGTATTTCTTGCTCTTGTGTGTTGAGAATTCGAGGTCATACTCTTGAAGGATGATGATCCATCGGGCAAATTTACCATTAATTTGCTGACAACTGAGCAAGTATTGAATCAGGTTGGAATATTCTATGACTTTGGTAGTTCGAAGTAGAATGTAATGGCACAACTTATGGACTGCGAGGACAATTGCAAGGGCGAGCTTCTCTTCATGATCATGTTTCAAGGGTGTCCCTAAAAGGTTTTTACTAAAGTAGTAAATTACATGCTCATGATCGTCATCCCCTATTTGGATGAGAACTCCTGCTACTGAGATGACTGAGGTTGATATGTAGAGGATATAGTCGTGGTTATAGTCAGGTGGACTAATCAACGAGGTTTTGGAGAGGGCTGCTTTAAGATCATCAAAAGTAGTTTGGGCATGTTCACCCCATTGGAATGGGATGTTGTGATGGAGTAAGCGAAGGAAGCCATGTGCACGAGTAGCATAATCTAGGACAAAGCACCGTAAAAAGTTAGCTTTTCCTTGTAGGCTCTATAGTTGGAAAAAATTCTAAGGGGTGGAATTTCTGTGATGGCTTGGACTTTAAGGGGGTGCACGGTAATGCCACATTGAGACAAGATGAACCCAAGGAGGTGCTCAGTAGTGACGTAGAATATGCATTTGAGGGGCTTCAAGTGAATGTTGTACTAACGACACCTTTGGAAGATGATTCGTAAATCATTGAGATGCTGAATGCATTTCTTGGATTGAGTTGTGAGGTCATCCAAGTATGCGAGAATAATATGAGACAGATCATGAAAGATGTATGTCATGGCCCGTTGGAAAGTGGCACCATCATTCTTGAAACCAAATGGCATGACATGATACATAAAGGTGCTCCAAGGGGTAGTGAATGCGGTTTTATATTGATCAGCTCGGTGAATTTGGATTTGGTTGTAGCCAGAGAAACTGTCCATGAAGGACAAAGCCTCATGACTCATGCAATCATTGATATTTTGGTCAATGAAGCGCATTGAAAAATTATCTTTTGGACAAGCATGATTGAGGTCGCAAAAGTCCGTACAGACACGGATAATTCCCTATTGTTTGTTGACAGGGACGGGGTTGGAGACCCATGACATATATGTGATGGGGTAGATGAACCCTGCAGCTCGTAATTTGTCAATGTCAACTTTGATGGCTGCTGCTTTGGATGGGTGTAGTAGTCGCTGTTTTTCACGAACAAGTGTTATATCAGGTTAGGTTTCTATGTGATGTTTGAAAATAGAGGGATCAAGGCTGGGCATCTCTGTGTACGACCAGGCAAAAATGTCTCGATATTCCTGGAAGAGGGCTTTGTAGGTGGTGATTTATTCAGGAGAGAACATAGCACCAATGGTGATTTCCTCTATAATTTCAGATTTGATGGAGATATCTATTTTGATGGTTGGGGAAATCTTGGCCATATTTCCTTCCTCGAAAGTGCCAGAGGCAAGGATAGGGTTATTGAACCAATCTATATGCCCTGAGGGGAGAAAATATTTGGTTTCAACTGCGTATATGGGTTTTTGGTTAGGAGGCGTGAAGGCTTCCTATGAAAGAGAGAGTGCTCTGTGGTGGAGTGCATCCCATGGTAAATCAGGGTTAGTTAACTCCTCGAGGATATCTTCATCGTAGTGAAACTGTCGTGAATATAGGGGATCGAGAGGAGTGACATCAGTGACGGTCACTATGTCGTTGTCTCCCACTGATAAAGAAGTAGGGGGATTGATGCAAGGGTATTATGATGGTTCACTCGACATAAACTAAATATCAAGATATTGTGGGTTAAAAACGATAATCGGGCATACAATTTCCATAGTAAAATGAACTGGAGAATTGGGGGAATTTGGGGGTAAATCCTCATATAAATAATCCAAGAACCATAGAGGAGTAGGGAGTGCTTCAGGCTAAGGGGAAGTAATATGAATAAACTCTAGTGATGGAGTAGGGTTAATTACTGATTCTACAGAGGGGGGGTAGGATTTTGAATCAGGGCCATTTGGCGTTGTCTGTATTAAATGATCATAGGACATTGGTATGTGAAATGATCTAATGATTTGTAGAGATAGAAAGGGCACCTCATACATTCGTTGACTGAAGTCATGACATAATGGATGTCCGTGACGTTGGTTGAGGATGAGGCATATGGAATGGGTTCTTGCTAAAATCTCTAGCATACTACTGCTAGCATCTGTCAGAATTGGGGTAGCGTTGGGCAATGGTGTGTATAATGGCCATATTCTGAACAGATGGTGCATGCGAATTTGGTTCGCAGTCCTTTGTTACTGGTGTTCTAGGAGATAACAACAGTAGTGGAGGAGGCAATGAGTGGTGGTGGTGCTAGAGGGAGTTGAATGAGATTACGTAACTCAGGAAGAGATGGGCACTTCTTGGTGGGGTGTTCGTCTTTCTCTCATAGTGCACAAGGAGGTTGGACACGTGGGGGAACTGGAGAAGTGGTCTCCTTCTTTTTTCATCTACCCCAAGCTGTAGCAGGGGTGTTAATGAGTGGGGGTGTGGATGAGACGGTGGGGGTAAGTATGGGAATATGCATCGATATTTCTTCAGTTTGGTGGGGGAGGGATGGTTGAGGGACCATCTCAGGTGGATGGAGATACCATACTGGAATTGCTAACACCATGTTAGGAAGGGTGAGCATTGCGGATACCTGGAAAGCTTGTACACCTGGTGGGGGGTAAAAGAAAGGGATTTGGGTAATGGATTGGGGGAATGTTTCCCAAACTAGGATATGGCCCTGGGGGAGGGGAAGATCAGGAATGGGTAGAGCCGAACAAGTTCCAAGATATTCTAGAGGGAGGTATTCTGTGACTAATGGGATGTCAGGGGAAAAAGAGGCCTCGTTAAGAGGGAGAATATCTTCAGTTTTGTTGGATGAGACAACACATACTTGATTGGAAGGATGAATGAGCAGTGGTGCACCATGGTACGTCCCAGGCAAGGATGGGTCTTTAAAAATTACGGGGCCCATCTCGATGAGTGGGTATGTATCAATATTAGTGTGGACAAATGGGAGGATATCATCGATGTTGGCATAAGGGTTAGGCTCATAATGTGAAACCTGATCAATGGTAATGATCTTCCCGTTATGGGGGAACATCATGCTTTGAAATACAAAAGAAGAAACTGCCTTCATAGCATACATGTAGCTACAACCGAAAAAGATATTGTAAACAAGTGGGGCATCGATAACCTCAATATCAATGAGAATGGTTTTGCCCCCAAGTTCTACAAGGAAATTTTGGTAGAGCCCTTCAAGAGAAGATGGTTTTCCATCATAAGTTCTTAAGGTAATGGCAGATGGTATGAGTTTGGGGGAACGAAGTTTCTTCCATATGGATTTGGACGTGATACATGTGGATGCACCTTCATCAATGATGCACCGATGAACAGTAATGTTTCGTATTTTCATGGGGATTTGAAAAGCGATAAGAGCGGGGAGGGGAGGTTCTCCACTGTCGAGATCAAATGTGATGAGTCGGGAATTAGCGGGGTCGACTTCCCCCATGGCGGAAAGTAATGACTTCCACTAAGTAGGACAAGTTTGAAGGACTTCTAAGACTGACATGGCAGCCAGATATTGTGCCAAGTCATCAACCAAACTGTAATTATAAGACACCCTAGCTTGAGGGTTGTGGACATTCCTGCACAATGGGATGCAAGGAATACGAAAGGGTATTTCAGTATTAGGGCGATGAATCATTAAGGGGGGTCCAGTTGTGACTGGGGTTGCTTCCGAGGTGGTGGGAGAAGACTCATGGGGTGTGATATATTGATGACTGAACATTTGTAGAAGGAATTCTTCCTCACTGGTGAGGAGGATAGTGTGATCAACAAGATTGCCCATATTGGGATACTGTCCCAAATTTGGTGGGGTAGGTTGCATGTCTTGTTGGGTATTTATCACTCCTTAGTGTGGAATGGGGTTTTGTAGAACATCTGGGGTGGTTGTTGCACATATTGTTGTGGGGCCTGTGGAGGGGGAGGCTGTGCTGAGGGACGTGGTCCGTTTAGAGAGTCTTTCATCCATTTAAGTCAGGGATTTGGGGGCAATGGTGAGTATAGTGACCAAACTCACTACAAAGGGCACAAGGGAAGTTTGTCCAAATATTTTTGTTTCTCTTTCCTTGGCGTTTGTTGTTATTTCCCCCTTGAGGGTTTTGGTTCCCTGGATTCTGTTTTCTCCCATCCAATTGGTTTTGTTGGGGATGGTTTGCTCCTTTCCTTGGATTATTAATGTTCTGGTTCTTTCCTTTATTTTTGGCATTATTCGACTGATGGGTTGGGTTGGTTGTATTCAGTTGTTCAAAATTTTGGTATTGCTGAATGAGAGAGGGATGAACAAAATTAACCCCAGTGTGTGGGTGTCCTTGTGGTGGAGCCATGGGTTGTGGGGGACCAGGAAATGGAAAGTATGGATTATTTTGTGATGATCCGTAAGGTACATAGGAAGGTGTGGCACTTTCACTAGTACTTAGGGTATAATCTGTGGTAGAGGGGGTACCAGAAATTGGTTGGATAGATGGGCGTACTGTGGGTGCCGGCGAGGGTCCATTTATGGGTGGAGGTAGGGAAATAGGGTATGTTTGTTGATAAGGGGGAGGAGGATAATAAGTTATTCCACCATATGCCGGCGGATACTAAGGGGTTCCATACATTGTTGGTTGTTGGGGATGTGAATTTTGGTGTGTAGTGGTACCAATCAATCCATTCGCTGAGTGAGACATCCCAGGTTTGTCTTGACCGAATGGCATGGTTCTTGGGGCGTTAGGGAGTACTATATATAAGTATCCTAACTGGGAATAGATGAGTTTGAACTGTTAAGCCTTGCTAATGGCTTCTTCTTCAGACTGGGGGAAGGTGGCAGCAACATCTTTGGCAAGAAGGGAAATAGGTGATTTGAGGAACCAATTGATACATTGTTGTGGAGTAGCTTCAGCTTTGCAGAGACTAAGCCACCGACGCCATTCGTGAATGTGGTTAGCAATGTGCATGGTGGAGGTTTGTTTAAATTATGAGAGTAGTTTGAGGCCATTTTCATGATGAATTGGTAGTTGAAATAAGGTCAAGAATTATTTGGCCTAGGATTCAAAGGTCACATGGGACCCGTATTTTTCTTCTACATACCACTTAGCTGATGGGCTAGTGAGTGTACGTTGAAATAACCTCAATCGGACGGAGTCATCCGTGATGCTTTTTGAAGATCACCATAAGTGAAAGGTCATGATATGGTTGGCTGGATTGTCTCCTGGTTTTCCTTTGAACTTGGTGATGTCTGAAGGGAGTTTGGTAGGCATTGCAGGCCATGCAGGGTTGTGAAATATGGGATCATTGGTAAGTTTAGTTAGATCTGGTATGTTGAGGGAAGCCAAGTAAGGCATCTGCGGTGGTGGTGGAGGATTATCTCTAGCCATAGTGTGAGTGTTTTGCGTACCTGACCCTTGAGGGGTAATAGGTGGGTTTGTACTTCCCCCTTGAGAAGAAGTTGGTCCCCTACTTCTGTGGAAAGGAGAGTTTGGGGATGCTTGACCTTGGGAAGTGGATCGAAGTAATGTGGAACCAAGCAAAGCTGATCCTAAGAAACTGACACTCACAGGGGTGTGAGAAGGTGGAGTCGATGTGTTGGCAAGACTAGGAACTCCCCCTAGAATAGGAGGGAGATTTAGCAGGCGTCTGGAATGACTGGGGTTTTGTGGGTCCCCTATGATGTCTGACTAGCAAAGTGGATGTGTGCGAATGGTGGTGAGAGAAATAAATAAATAAGAGCCTTTGCTGCAATTTTTGAAACTTCACAATATATTTCCCAATCAGATGTAATCAGAAGGGCATCATACATAAAGTAATTTTATAAAGAAGCATATATGTGGATAGGTGGATTTTTTCCACGTGGGAGAACAAAGAAAACAAATTCTCGTGTCCTAAAAGATGTAACTTCCTTCCTCTAAAATAACACTGGACCTTCCAATAACACTCAACAGTGGGGTCTGAAGCCACCAAAAGAGAAACTAGTGAAGGATGAAGCAATCAGTTATAATGAGGGGTAGAGGGGGCATATCCCGAAAGAGATGGTGATATTTCCCAATAGCTACACAAAATCTGATCAAGGTGCAATTGCAGCCCACAATTGCCACCTAGGTGGATGTCCTAAATTTTGGTCACTAGGTACCTCAATCAAAGTGTGGAATTTAGATTTTTGGCCTAAGAAATGGGTCACGGGATGGATCTTGTCCAAGAGGTAGGTGCCTCAAGAGGGGATTCAAAGAACAACCAGACCTCGACCTTAAACCCTTCATGGGTATCTTCCTTCCTTATGGTACATGAACACTTGACTTGGAGGATTTAAAAGTTCCCTATTTGTCAACTTCTACTGTTTTGATGATGTGAGAACCAGATAACGAGGAGTTATTTGGATGCCTATCCCCGAGATACTACCTAGACTAAAAAAATTCTTTTGGCACCTCCTGTGGAGGAAAACTTAGTGAGTTTTTAGAAATATTTTAGGTTTGGTTGTTTGAGAGATTGTGGGTGTAAACCAACCTCGTTGAAATTAAGTGGGAGTGGATAGTCTCATCAAGAAAAGGGGTGGGGCGTTTTAGAATCCCAATGGAGGAAACTTACTTCAACCTCCACGATTTCTAGATAAGACTATGTGAGTGATTTGTGAACTTTGTGTGTGAACAAGTGAAAGTGTGCCAATTTTTTAATAATTTAGGTGTCACCTTGCTGCATGTGGACTTCGCTTGGTCCTTACAATTTTTGATTACCTAAGTTACTATGTGTCATTGGTACAACCTTGCACAAATTTAAATTCCCTAGGAAACTAGCATGTGGACATGTGGGTCCTTACTATTCCTTTAACTCCCTATTGTGATTTAATCTAAGAAAGATTTGAAAATTTCCTAGATTGTGGACATGCGAGCATGTATGGGCCCATTACAAAAACTTTAAAACTTCCTTGGTGATTTAATCTAAGAAAGTAAATTTCAACACTATCCCATATTTGTAGCATGTGGGCATGTATGGGCCCCTACAATTCTAAGACGTGTTTGAAAAATAAACTAAGAGGAGTCCCGAGGGGGGTTGTTGTCCTCTCATAAATATTTTGTCTTTTTAAGGGAGATGAAATTTCCCCTCAACCTCTTTCTAATTCTCAAGATCGTTTTGGAGCATGAGAGAAGAGCATACTCAACGATTGATATCCAATTTTTGGTCCCAATGCAAGTTTTAAATGTGATGTATAATGATTCCCACTTAACCTTTAATCAAAGCAAGCCATCCATGTGGCAACATGAAAAACAAAAGAGGAAAAAATTATGATTTTAACCCCCTAAGTGCCTATGTTTTGACTAATCCCTTTATATGGAGAGGGAATGTAAGTGTGGTGCAAATTAAAATATGTATGGAATCAATTTTAAGAAGGCTATGGGTCCTCCATAGATCACAAAAAGCTTACAATTTATAATTTTCTGCATAGGTGCGTGGGTCTCAGACTAGACAGAGGCGATTTGCATGCTAGTGCCCGAACTAAAAGAGACTTATGGGCGTAAGTGCACAGAAGGCGCTGAGTAATACAGTGGTTTTGACACGTTCACACGATGTGCAACTGTGGGCTGATAAACCTGCACACACCTATCACACGGCCGTGAATAAAATTTCGATGGAATTCTCTTAACTCAGCCTTGAATTTGATGTTTTGTAGGTCATATTGGGCCGATTATGGTACTTGCAGGTTAAATAAACAGAAAGAAGAGATAAAATAACCCAAATGGGGTAGGAAATTGATACCTTTCCCTAGTGGAGTCATCAATCTGTTGCACCTCTATTTTCACCTAAATGATCAAAATAATGGTGCTTACAAGCCCAGTTGGGTCAGCTAGGCAAGACAACAGTAAAGAAAAGGGTTAGAAAGATAAAGTATAAAAGATAAGAAAAGAATTAAACTAATAATGATAAAAACAATTAAACTATAGTGCATAAGAACATTAGGACAAGGAACAAACAAGACTCATGCCACCAATGGAAAGGATTGTATTAGTGGAAAGAAAACACCTAGAAGAAATAGAGACTTTGGGTCCCCTATTCCTCCAAGGGAAGGCTCTTGAACCCCCAAATAATAATCTCTTCTTACAAATGAGAAACTAGGATGAAATGGTGAAGAGAATCCAAAGCACATTCATTCTAGAGGTGATATGAATGGCTAAGTGTAATGGTGCTAACATACTCTTAATGAGGAAAGAGGATCCTCCAAGAGAATACCAACAACATAACAATATAAATGAATTCCTTGAAAATGTAGTGAACCCATGGATTCCTTTTATAGCATAACTTTGAGTCATTATTCAACCAGCTTTTAGTGTGAACAAGGGGCTATTTAGGGAACCTTTAGGTCTTTGAACAACCACCCAGCCGGATTCAGTCGAGATTTGGATGTCAAATCGACTTAGAAGTTGAACCAGAAGTGGATGGGAGGCTGACCAATATCATAAATGCGTCGTTCTGAGTTGTGCACGACCTTTTGCGTCCACATTCACACATCGAGCGCATGTGCACTTTTCCCATTTTTTCGACTGGTGCACATGTGTGTGCTTCCTATATATCCTTAGCGCATGCTGATTTTATAACTGGTTGTATAGTTTTGGACCTTTTGGAAATGCTTTTTTGGTGATTTTTGTTCCATGGGTGAACTAATAGTTGTTTGAAGATGCTGGATTCCTCTAACTATTTGTGGATGGAATTTCAGTGATAACAATCCATCTCCAACATTTTTGGTGTGGCAGTGATGGTTGTGAGGGTATATGGGTCCCTCGGGACTCAGCAGATTAGTGGTGGTCAGCTGAGGATTATGGAAAGGGCACTGGCAGGAGAGAATTTGTCTTGGGGCTTGATGCTACATGCCAATATGGTAGGGCAACTAGATAGGTGTCGAGCTTTGGACTCAGGGGATTTTTCCTTTGGGTCGATCTTGGTGGCATGGTTTCTAGAGAGGGTGCCTATGTTGTACTTGAGAGTGTTATTGGGTGCACCTGGTGTGCGAGAGCCATGACTGTGGCGGTGGTCGAAGATTTTGATTTGCCACGGTGGTGGGGAGGGTAGCCACTATTTCACAACCGAGGTGGAACTGGTGTGGTGTCAGATGCCACAAATTATACTGTGGTACCCATACTTCGAGGTGGACTTCCAGGATGATCCATAGATTGTGCTACCTCTAGGAGAGGTGTTTGACCACAGAGGTATGGTGTGATATTGTTATTTTGTAGATAGTATAGCATGTATATTTTTATGTATGGGTGGATGTGGATGTTATCATTTGTTTGTTGTATGTGCAGATGTGGGGCCTTGTGGGCGTGAGGTGGAGTTGGTTAGAGCATCGGTGCACTAGGGGCTGGTGAGACCTCTGTGGGGAGAGCTACAGGAAGGAGAGAGACAACGACAAGAGGATGTTGGGGTGAGGCCTTTTGATGATGAGAGAGTAGATAGGAGACATCGTTTTGATGACCTTGGTGTAGGGCCATCACATGCTCCTCCGACCAAGGTTGGGGAAGAGTTTGGGGATATTTGTCATCGCTTGGAGGTGGTGCTACAGGGAGTTCTCGAGGGCATGTGGTCGTGGATCCAGGATGAGGGTGTTCTAGAGTAGTGTGTGGGGGTTCCGTTGGTGTGGTGGACTGTGGTCTAGAGAGAAGCAGTAGCAGGTGCTTCCATGACTAGGTGGCTACCTCCAGGTCCAGAGGGACCGATAGTGGGTGGGGAACCACCTCCTGAGGGAGGGCCAGGTGGTGGTTCTCTAGAGGCACCATGAGTGTCTCTGTATGTATTTATATGTTTTGTGGTATTTATATAGGCATATGAGCATATTGGGTGTAGTGTCACTAGTTTTGTATATATAGGGGCAAGGTGGTTCACCGGCCTACCGATGTTTGAATATGTACGATATATATTTTTTGTAAACATGTGGATAGAACATTTGAACGATATAGATATGGATATACATTTTGGGATCTTGGTGATGTTTACATGTGTTTTTTGTTTTGGTTGATGATGTCTAATTTATATGTTGTGACAAATTATTGATGTTTGATGTATGTGTACTGGTAAACTGATGTGATAAATGGTAACTTAATACTAGGTTAGCCATGTTATCTACCATTTGATTAAATTGTCTTGGAATATGTGTGAATGTAATGGAATCAAAATGTTGAGATAAAAGTCTAACTTGCAGGTATTTGCGAAAGAGGTAAGGATTGCGAACGCGGTACACATTATTGAGATGGAGGACTACCAGTTGGGAATCAAGTAAAATGCTAAGGTGAAAAACATGGCGATGGTTGGCCTTAGAGAGGAGACCAATGATGGCAGTGTATTATTCTTGATTGTTGGTGGCTAAGCCTAAACATATGCTGCTGCAGTGGAGAAGTTCATGTGAGGGTGAATAGAGGGCCCAAGCAGCCGAAGTGAGATCCTATGTCCAATGGCTAGCTCCGTCAGCATAACTGATGTGGTAGGCCGATGGGGGTGGCATCTATCAATAACAGGAGTGATAGATTAGACATGAGGTATGAATGAAAGAAGATTAAAAACTCTAAGACAAACGTATATGTTATCACTGAAATCTCGTCCGCACATGGCAACAAGAACTCCGCATCGTCAAAACAGGACTGAAGTCATTCATGGCACAGGATTAATTCCACAGCATTGCAAAAGGGTCAAAAACTATACCAAGTGACCAAAAAATTGAAGGGCGCTTTACAAAATCTGGGTGCGCACGCATATGCGCGGAACAACAATGTACAATGCGCGCATGCGCGCACGATGCGCAGCTGTTGGGCGAAAAACCCGTGCACCTGCTAAACGACGCATTTATTGAAATTGGTCGGCCTCCCAACCACTAATGGATCAGCTCCCAAGTCGATTTGACACCAAATCCGAGCTCAATCCGCATGGTGGGCTGGTCAAAGACCTAATTGAGCCCTAAAGAGCCCCTTTTCACACTCCAAATAGGTTACATTATCACCCAATGCTAGGCTATAAAAAACCATGAATAACCATCACTTTCTCAAGGAATTCTATGCATTGTTATGCTGCCAAGATTGTTAAAGACTCATTCTTTGAAAAGAACACATAGGCATCATTTCACAAGAGCTATCCACCTCTCTCTTGAG